>WAAD01003593.1:6873-35732 GCA_013389945.1 Fregata magnificens | reverse complement strand
GAAACCAGAAGTGGAACACATGTTAAAATTGCATGAAAAAGTTCCTTTTGGCTCTAAAGTAAAAACAAATAAAAGTATATGTTGCAAGAAAAAAAAATACTCAGGGACAGTAAACACAAGTTTAGAATGTGCAGTGGGGTTGCACAGCAGCCACCAGCAGGTATTATACGTTCTCTTCCTAAATCTGACATAACCAATTAAGAAAAGCTTTAGCAAAATATAAACATTTTTATAATTAGCTTGCTAGAGATTTGTACAGAAAAGGACTCATATGATCATGAATGATTCCTACTGACTTTTGGGTGGACTGTCTCTAATTGTCCAAAATGAGAATCTGGACCCAGAAGTGTTAAGTGTTGACAGATGATTATAATATTCCATGTTTATACTACCATAACTGAACAAGTCCCAGATTTAAACTCCCTAATAACTAGATATGCCACTGTGTTTAACATGGTAGGCAGCTGAAAACTTCTCTCACCAGTGCTCCTATTTCAAATACCAGACCAAGCAACAGGACGGTGATCCAAACCCCTAGCTGTCAGACAACGAATACACTTGATCACGCCTGCAGTTGAACTCTATACTGACTGAAGAACAGATTAGGTAATAGAAATTGCAGTACCTTAGGAACTGGGTGAGCTGGAGAAACCGTGGCTGGCCAAACTATACTATAAGCCGTATTTCTTTGTCCCTGAAAAAAGAAGCATCTTCGCTGTTGATTGCTTGACTGCCTGTGCAGGTAGATACGATTGCATGAAGGAAAGATTATGTGGCAGCCAGTCACAGAACCTGTTAAGAGATAAGTTAAAAATGGTTAATATATTTTTTTCTACTACCACGTTACAAAATGGAAAGTATGCAAAAAGAAGGGCATCATGTAAAACAAACCACAGAACTCATGTAGTAGCCAAGGGTAGTTCAAAGTGTTCAAATCTTGTACCGTTAAAGAAAGAGCATTAACACCAAGAAGCAACGAGAACAAAAAAACCTAAACAATACTTCAGAGCTTTATAAAATACCAGATCTATTTCGATTTGATGCATTAAAAAGTAGCATGGGTAAATTCCCCAAAGCTTACAGCCAGGAGTGACGCTCCAATTGGCCCCTGCTTGTAGCCATTTGCATGGCTAAAAGCTGCACTGTTCAAGGCTTGGGGAAACAGCGAATAAGGGACAATAGCAAGAAAAGGGGAGAGAAAAAAAAGATTTAATGTTGCTTTCAAACCATATTTTCACCTGTATTTTTGCAGAATTGGTCACAGACTTGAGCACAACCAAGTTAGTGTTGCTCTCGTCATTTGCGCGAAGACACAAGGAACGGAATTTAATTTGTCCTGCCTAGCAGCGCAACAGAACAAACTTCAAGAGATATTTTTAATCTTGGCCAAAACCAATTGAAGGGATTAAAATTTGTAATTGACTTGGAATATTCAAATCAGGTTTCCATTTAATTCACATGGGAATTCGGGATGACAGTCATCAGAGTATTCATTGCTCAAATTTAGTTGTTGGGCAATGACACGTTTTGTCCCCCTCAGAAAAGGAGAAAAAAAAAAAAGAAAAAAGTGGAAAACAAGGGCATTGAGGCCCAAAGGTTGTCAGAGACATCAAAACCAAAATAATGCATCACAAAAGACGATGCTAGCATCAAAACGGGGAAATATACTAAAGTCAAAAGGATTATTGACACTGCCCAATTAAACTACAATTACACGTAGTGCATATTTCCATTACTCAAACATTCTACAATCTAAACAGCAGGGTTTTTTGAAACATAAGTTTCACATAATAGTTAATCTGCTTCTGAAAAATGTCATATGTTTACAAACACAAGAGCAACCTTTTGTGGCAAGTAACCCATACAAATAATTACTCTTTAGTAAAAAGAAGGTGTTTTCGTTTAAACAGAAGTAACTAAACATTTTTATATCACAGAAATTAAGAAATTAATCTACTGCATATTTTGTAACTATGTAAAAATGATTTTTTTTTTTTTTAGAAGAGTTTCTTCCACATCTTGTATGTTTTTATTGTACCTTCCTTCCTTTCCTTTGGATGCATTTATCATGTCCAGATGCAGAAATTATCCTTCCACATGCACACTTGGCTTCACAGACAGCCCTTTTACAGCATTCCATGATATACAGCAGATTTGAGTTATGCACCTTTTTTGGAGCCCCAAAACCCAGAACAAATGAAATAGTTGCATGGGGATTGCTTTAGAAATGTTCCTGATTGTCTCTCTGCATACCAATCAGTGCTACATTTAGTTACCAATATCTGAATTTGTATAACATCTGAAAGGTTGTAGAGACTTTTACTCGATGCAAGCAAATTTTTACTGTTTTTTTAAATTGTTTATAAGTAATAAGGCAGAGTTGGAGAGCGAGGCTCAGATCAAGGTCTCAGTATAACCTAGGTACCCCAATGGAAGTTGCCTGCTTCAAATGTCTCTACGGAAGCAGAGCTGCCCAGTTAACAAGAGGGTGGATTGGTTTGGTGGTGGTTTAATTATCATTTAATCAACAACCTCATCATCTACTGCTTTCCTAGGGTCTGCTTCACAAGAAAAAAATCATTGTCTAATTAAAAAAAAAAAATCTGGGCCATCTAACCTGCACAACGTATAAGGTTGATGATGATGATAAAGACCCCAAAGCATCCTACAAACTCCCTGGCCGGTTTGCACCCGTTTCTGGAAGCACAGAATCTGCTGAGGCAGCAACTTCTGGGCCATCAGAAGTAGCAATCAGTTCGCCAGTGTAAGCTAAGGTATCTCTTTTACAGAGTGCAGTGGAAGTACCTTGCTCTTACCACAGCTGAAGGTATTACAAATATATTGAAAACCCACACTCACTGATGCGTGGTCAGTTAACGTCCACGTCGACATCAATATGTGAACGTGTATTTCAAATGCTCTCCTTGACGCACGGCATGCTGCCTGGGCACCTAGTCTACTGTGTAAAAGTTTAATTGGGGAAGAAAAGGTGCAAGTGTGCTTGTCAATTATTCGACAATAAAACTCCAAATGTCCCAAATACACACTCTTTAATACATTAAATGAGTTTATATTCATGGGTGCATGCCTATAGACTATCCCACATTCAGAAGGAATACCTTTTTATTTGGAATAAAATTTTTACCTCTATTCTCCCAGAGATACACTGTAAGTGTTGTCAGAAGATAACAGGATAATAAGGTACTATAGTCTGTGGTTACTCTACTAACTACTCATTATAAACCAGACTCATACAAAAATACCTACTACTTGAACAGGTGAAATGCGACAACCAAATAAATATCACCATAGTATAACAGAACTTCTAAAATACATCACAAGAATTATAAACACAGGACAACTAAACCTTTATTTGAAATATAAAAAATTGTAACAGAAAACATTCTCCTACAAAGTAAAAATAAAATGAAATAAAATGGCATTAAAATCTAATGAAGTTACTGTTTTATAATGAAAATCTGGACTCCATCCACACACTTCCTTCCTTAAGAAGGCCTTCCTAATGTCTCCACAGCTGCTTTTATTTTTTAAGCTCCCATATTCACAGCTAATTCGATATAGCAACATCATCAATCACTGGAGACAGGAACAACTGGCTGTATTCTCCAAGTCTGGCTCAGATATTCCCTCCTCCCCATCCCTTACACCTATCAAAGCTTTCCTCGGTGCCTTATTTACTTCTGCAACACTGGCGTTCAAGCACATCCTTTTTGTTAAGCTTTCTGTGTATATTAATTACTGTAAGATAGTTCATAAACACAGGACTTGTGCAGCTGCCAGTGGAAGCTGCAGCCATCGGAGCAAGCCCATCGTTTGAAGCCTGGTAACACGCCAGCACAGCCCAGATGCAAAGTTGACCCTTTACGCGTTTCTTCTCTCCCCCAACAGCAAGGCTGCGTCACTTGCCACGGGTAACAGAATATTTACTATGAGCTGCAATAAGGAGAATTATTACCAGCGTTACTGAATCACATCAGCAGATACGATGTACCAAGCACAGAAAATTACAGACAACTGCTCCTCTGGCTCAACAGTGAATCACACTGTGCAATCTGTATGCACGCGTGTCCTGCTGGAGCTGCTGGATTCCTCTGCATACCTTCCAGACCTTAATTTGTATTAATAATATAAATATGCACTGTGAGCTTTTGTGAATTACCAGATGAATTTATCTTGTGTGGAAATTACATTTTCTTTTTCTTTTAAATGACTCAGCCAAAGGGGCTGAATACAGAATTCAAGTATGATGATGGGTGGGAGCATTTTAAGTGACTGGTTTTGCAGCACAATGTGCCCTATATTTATTAGCCTTTTACTCTAGGTCTATTTTAATTGTTATCTGTTCATGCATGCTACACTATATAATGAAATGCTCCCATTTCACTCACAGAGTAGAGAGTTTTTTTCTGTGTATCTCTATTAATGACCCTTAATTAAGTTGATTTTAGTCATTTAAATGTGATTTTCCTCCGGTCAAGAAGTATTTTTAAAGGGAGATGTTGGAAATTAACTCTCATATAAGCCCTTTTCTAATGCTTCTTGTTTAACAGTTACAGCAATTTATCAGCTATGTTTTCAATGAATGAGGTGTAGGGTAGCCATGCAAAAAACGGCTCATCTACATGATTCATCAATGTGACTGTTAGCAACCTATTTTTTGGTATTTGTTTATGAAAGACTTCAAATTTCCCAGCAATTAGCAAAAATGTTACCAAAGGATAAACTTCATGACAGTTCTAAGCTACAATAAATACAAGGGTACATCTTAAAAGAGACAAGAAATAAATTTAACATGTTTTAGAATAATTTAGTCATGGTATCAACAGAAGCACAGTAACAAAATTATTTAGGATTACAAGTATTAACATCCAACTGATTTAGGAAATAAAATCAACTTGATAAAGTAAATCTTACTTAATATATATGAACAATTAACATCATCAAAAGCATTGTTCGGGTAACTCATTTTTAAATATGTGATTATATATATATATATGATTTTTTTATATCCATATATATATAAAACTTTAAAAAAGAATGACCATTGAGATTTTCTTAGTATATATGCGTTTGAGGGTAAAACACTAGAAATCTTTAATTTGGCTTGTCAGGTCATCTTAATATTATATCATAATGTTGCTTCTTGTGCAAATACTCATGTTGCTGAAACTTCAGAGGAATAAAGTTTAAAATGAGGTATTAAAAATCACTATGTGGAGTCCAACCAATGCAACTAGATAAGAATACATAGCTTTTTACTGTTAATTACCAAATGTTCCCATTGTTCAATCCAAAATAATGTCTGTGGTTTGATAGATCTTTACTTGTAATTGTAATTCTAACTGTCTTAATAAAACACTGACTTTGTAATCCCTGTGTTGCAAAGGTACGGCCAAGCTTCAAAAATAGGATGGGAAAGATTAAAGGTTCTCTCCAACTCTGTGTAACCTGTGTAGCAGAAGAGCAGCTCACATTTCACAAGCAATAACCTGTGCATTTGCTAAAAAAAAAAAAAAAAAAAAAAAAAAAAAAAAGAACAACATAGGGAAATGCCTGAGGCAGAAGTTGAAACTGATTGGGCAAAGTAGAAGGACAAGAGCCCTTGAAATTAAACAAAAGCAAATTCATTCTGGTGACAGATGTTGATTACATCAAAGCCATGAAAGAACTTTTCTTCTGTTTCTTTTTTTCCTTTTTTGCAACTAATACCTCTGCGTTTTCTGTACGTTAAGGATATAACATATCTTAATCAACATAACCGAACACATAACAATTTTTAAATTTGGTAAAAGTATATTGTAACGAGGTCTTAACGACAGGCTTCTTCAAACAAGAGTGTATTCACATGGTCATGTCTGCATACCCGTGCTGGTCACGCCATCATCAGCCCCTTACTTCCAGGGGTTAACTGCTCTGGCAGCCAAATAAAATACAGAGAGCGCTGTGTAATTATGGAGACAGTCAAAGGGCAGACTCTATTTTGAAATCTATTTGCACAGACAAGGTCTTCCAATTTCGCTTACAGGAAACAAGCTGGTAAAGGGGGTCTCCTCCTCTCCAGATGCTTTCCACACTTTTTTCCCACATCAGGAAATCATGGACATGGACACCGCGCAGCACTGTTTCCTGGATTGCAGGACTATGTCATTACAAGGAGAAGAGCAAGTCCACACTTGTGAGAAATATTTCCTCCTAATTGCCCATATTAGGGGAAAGCAAAACCCACAAGGACTACCGAAAATGTGACTAGCAGCAATTTGTAAACAGGACGCAGCCACAGCTGTCATGATGGTACTGGAAAAGGGAAAACAGAAATGAAAGGGTAAAAACACTCTGGTTTTAATGGCATGATTGGGGAAATGAAATATTCATCAGGATAGATGTGACTTCAGTTACAACAGCAACACATTGATGAAAACCTCGACAACAGCACGCTTATGACTGTACCCTGATAAACCTAAACACAGACCAGTATCTTGCAAACACTATATTCTAATTGGCATTGTTTTATTTAATTATTGAAAATAACTGGAAATTAACAACAGAATGTGTTTAGTTAATAAAGGCATTAACAGAATTGCTGTTCTCGTTACTCTCATAAGAGCCAATAAAGCAAGGCAATGGCCAAATGCCGACCGACTCCAAGGGAGCAGAGTCAGCCCCTCTGCCGACACCACTGGGACTCCTCAGTGACACGGAAAAGTTTGGCCCTCAGGACCAGTTATGCTCCCTGCTAATTAAAATTTTGCCCTTACTTCACGGAGAGCGGAACCGGGCAATTTGTTTGCTGTGTACTAATACAAATGAGTTTTTAAATTGGGTGTAAATTTATAAACTATATAGAAATACATTCTTGTTTGGCTTTACTTATTATGACTTAGTCTAGACCAGCACACTAAAATGATGAATCAGTGCCTTCTGGAACAGTGCCGTTCTTTTAATTCATTATTCAGTCAAACTTCGGGCCAACAAAATAGCTGTTCTACAAGTTGGTAAACTGGGAAACCACAGAGAATCAGAACCTCTTCTATTTACAGGAAGGATGACAGCCTAAGGGTACTTCATCCCAATAATAACAACATTCAAGTAATGGTGCCCAGGTCACGACAAGCCATGACCCTCCCCATAGCTCCTTCAGGAAGCTGGCTCAGTGCCACTTTTTATCAGCAGCAACCGACAGTGCAACTTCAACAAGAAGAAAAGGAAAAATTAATTTTATATCCTTAAAAACGTCTTCGACCAATTGAGCAGTTGTGTATATATACACACACACAGTCACACCAAGCCAGTATAAGAAATAAATTTACTGACTGAGTAAAATTCTGGTATCATTAAACAGCACTTTCCCATTTTATTATAGGATTTAAAAAATATAGAGTACAATCTACCTATATCTGAATGATATTAATTCATATACCAAAGAAAATTAATTGTCTATTACAGAAAATGGGACTGGGCTGTACAGGCTTAACTTTGGGAACTGGGCATTGTAGTTCTCCAATAGAGCCTTCCATCCTAGTGTTATTTCTACTACGTTTTCTCTCTCCAATAGAATAACACAAGTAGAAAATAAAAAGAAAGTGATCCCTAAAGCAGTATCACAGCAAAATGAAAGAAGTCAGGGACAAAAGCTGGATAAAGCAATATTCAGAGTTTCACACATAGTTAATATCAGGGGAATTTAGGCTCCAGATCACAGCATCTGGCAAGTTTCAACTTCTGTGACTAGCAGGAGAAACATTCCTCTTATGTTACTGCATTCCTGTATTGAGTAAATCAATTTATCATAAAGTGAATAAATTAGAATGAGAAGCATATCTGCTCAGGTTTGCATATTTAAATACATCTTTCAGTCACTTTCTATCTATCTTCAGGTTTTTTAAAAGATCAGAGGAATTACTTTTGCTTGAAAGACTGGTTATTGTATTCATTATTTTGATTTTGTGGGGAAGTACCAACTGTTGGAACAAGTTACTCAGTTTAAAAAATAGCCATTGTTTCAGATTAAAACAATAAGCTGTTCAAATAGTCCTTACACACACGCACAGTATCGAATCTTGTTGTTAATATGCACCCGCCCACAGCTTTAACATTCATTGAATCCTACTGGGATGAAATCTTTTCAGGTGCTCTGTGAAACAACTGTTTTTTCAACCGGCATGGTTATGTCCTACATACATGCCCAACACAGTATTAAATGTTAAAAATAAATCCTACTTTAAGCTCTTAAATTTCCACCTGAAATGGAAAAAAATATGTCTGAATCACCACAAAAAATGTTTCCCACAGAAACCCTTTCAGTGGGTGAGCAAGGCTGCTGAAATAAGAGTAATCTTTGCATAGGAAAAATTTAGGAGCGCTCCTGAACGTCGTATCAGGATTTTCTGCGTAGCTTGAGACACAGGAAGAGAATGGGCAGTCAGGAGCCTTTTCCCTGCACAAAATATAAGACCCATTGCAATAATTATTTTCAATACACCTGCAGCCGAATCTCTAAGGATACAAGATGATTCCTGAACCATAAGCCAGTCTTTATCTCAAAATTTTAAAAAAAGTGTACACTGCTAGCAATTTTGGGATGAATACCTTAATAAAATAAGATTACATTACTACTTATTTGGTAAAAATGACAGCTAGCAGTGTTTTTTGCCTTGTATTAAATGTTGTTAATTACTTGCATTGTCCTGTTTTCACATGAAAACACAAGTTACATTAGGACAGTGAGTCTTTACTGAGAAAACATGTACATGTCCTTCGTCAGAGTGAAGAGCGCAAGGTTGGGGAATCACCTCCTATAACCCGGACTTCAAAATATATGAGCAGAGAGGTGTAAGAGTTTACAGCTGTTTCTACCAAATTCTGGTGGTGGTGGTGGTGGAAACAAGCTCCTTTTATTTTTTCAAGAAGATGCTCTGCACAAGGAAGATGTTCCAGTCAAGAGCTTGCTGCAGATAACTTGTAGCATCCTTATTAAAACACTTATTTTTAAACCTGTCAGTCATTAGTATGTGCTATTAATGCATACCTTGGAAGCTTATTCATAAATATGTGACATTTGGGTCACTGAATGAATTATAATGATAGGATTATGGATCGAATTTGGAAAAGCACAGTATAATGTTTGGGAGCTGGTTTAATTTTTTTTTTTAAATACCTTTCACTTACCTCTTTGGTTAACATTTACAAAGACCTCTTTCTCATCATAAAAGTCCCTGTTTATCAAACAGTGATACAGGAAGAAGTTGTTTACGTTTTCAGAAGTACCAACATACATCACTTATGACAAAAAAAACAAGCACTCCATAAGAAATTCTCAATCACTGTCAATCATACACACTAAAATATACATAAACCAAAGCATGTGGTGTGAACTATATTAGATACAAACTGAACATAGAATTACAACTATAACAAACAAAAAACAAATAATTAGAAGTGACTCATAGGCCTATTTACACATCTCGCCAAACTGCTGGAAAGGTAGGTAACCATAGAAACCTGACAGCCTAAATTCAGTACTTTAAAATTTGTATTTAGTTTAAAATGCTGAAAATGATGTTTCTATTTGACGAAATCCATATTTTTAAAGGCTTCGGTTTTTATTTTGGTACTTAAATAAATGCTTAAAATTATTTCACCTCTCAGTTACTTTTAGATTTGATTTTATCCAAGTAAAGATTACAGTTTACTCTTTGTAATATAAAATGTTAATATATTTTAATACTGCAAATTAATATTTCTAACATTTCTTTAACAACTGAAATTAAATAATGATATAAAACAAACACTCCTGCACTTACTATTAAATGTTTTGCATATAGACTTTTCTAAGCTGCACACTAGCAAAAAAAAAAAAAAAAATTACTCAAATTAACTGTTAAAGCTGGAATGCTAATAGCCTTTTCAACTTATAGTTCTTTTTCACTGACAATTACAGTTTGCATGGCTTAAAATTTAATACTGTGATTAGTACTAATGTCCTATATTTTACTTCATAATCTAAATGAGTAAAATATTATTTTTGTAGTTCACTGGCTCTTATACTTAGGCTGTAATGTTCAGTGTGTATTTCATTATGCAGATGAGCAATGGATGTCGTCTAACATGATTTAAATGGGTCAACAGTATTTTCCTATTCACATTAATCATCCAGACAGCCACAAAAAAAAAAAAAAACCACAAAAACAACCCCAACTCCACCCCAAAAAAAAGCCTGAAAAACTAACCTAGGATATCTCTTTTTATCACTGACTCTTCCCACTAGTCAAACAACAGTAAACACATGCTACAGAAGATGGGAGCCTCGCAAACCAGGGAGCCAAGGCTGAGCGCTGCTCCTCTTGCTGGTGCACAGCTCCTGCTGCAGCTGGTGCCGGCAGCGGGCAGCACTCCCTGGGCTGCCCACGGCCCCGTGCCAAGAATGATTCTCGTCCTGCGAAGTTCAATGGGAGCTGTGTGTTGACAAACTGAGCAAATTTGAATCGGCAAAATTCATTCTTGGCACGGGGACATGCAACTGCGCTGAATGCAAAGGCGTGCTGCCCGCTGACGCTGTGCTGGCAGCCGGGCTGTTCTTACGTAAATACACTTGTTGGAAAACTCCCACTAAAGTCAAAGGACAGAGGATCAGGCCAATTATTTATAAAACACATCAAAATAAAGGGCTCTATTCTCAAGCCATGTAACCATCATCTATGGCCCATTTCATATATAGCATATTGCAAATAAAATGGTAATTTATAAATAACAGCGCTTCTGTGGAAAGGGAAGCTGCTCTAATAAATGCCAAAGGTCAAGAACGTAAGTACAAAACAGGCAGAACGTAACAGGAAGATCAGATGCTGAACATTCAGGCGCTTAGGATTCCCTCAAACACGGAAGTACTGCCGTGGCACAAAATCTCTATAAAGGCAGAGACAACACATTTGATTACATTGCAGTGTAAGAGGGCTGGCAGAGCTTGCCTGGGAAACGCCACACTGTTCATACCGCAGGGCAGATCCTGCTGGACAACAGCGGGGAGGTCCGAGCTTCTCAGAGACAGGATGCCCGGGCGGCAAGGCCACAGATGGGCAGGCAGGCGGTGGGACTCCTTACCTCCTCCCTTATTGCTGCTGGACAGTGGCTTTACCAGCAACCGCTCTCTGCATCCATCCTTATTTAGACACACTGATATCAGCACAGCCACTGATATTTCCGTTTATGCTCTAGTAACCAATTTAAAACCTTAAAACTTTGGCTTTGGCTTCTGTTGAAAGTAGCTGTTATTTGCCAAATAGGTGTCAGTGATACAGCACACACCACCTCTTTTCCAGAAGCTATACTGGCCACTCACTTGCTACCACAATACAAATTTCTGATTTTGCGATATGAAAACCAATAATATGGCTTGGGCACTGGCCACCGGCCTTCTCTGACAGCCTTCACCATGCTTCTTTTTCCAATCCATGCATGTAAATGAAGGGGAGTAGGAACTGAGCTTCAGCTTTTAAAGTAAACTAACCAACATATGGCAAAGTAGGTTTCCAACTAGTCAGACCTCACAAGACTTCGTTTGCAACACTCATGCCCTGGACAAGTGTTTCACCAGCACCTAATAAACAGCTGGGTATAGCAGGGACTTTAACTGGATGCAGTAGCTGTTCAGTGCAAAGAGCTAAGGCATCCATGGGTAGTGACCTGGCTGATTTACAGTAAATTAAACAATAACCACCACTATGATGACTAAGGTTCAGTCTTCGCCATGACCTTTTCTAGGTGTTGGGAACATGGAGGAGAGATCAGCGTATTTCATGATGTGACAACGCACGTGCAGGTCAGTATCTGGCACGCTCGTTTCCCCTGCGCCCTGCCCCATGCAATGCACATCAGGAGGAGTTAAGGCAACTGACATTCAACGTCTGCGAGTTTCTAAAGCACGTCTTTGGGACTGGCTCCGGCCCTGCCCATCTGGCCCCTTGCTTTCCAGTGAGAAAATGTCGCATTTGGATCCCAAGAGCTAGCTGGGAGCCCTGAGTGGTAAGGAAGGACCTCTGGGTTTCTCCACTGCCCCATACCCCACGCTCAACACCCCAGCTACTGCTACTGCTATGAGAGATTTCCTGGAGGAACCGCAAGCAGCACCTGTCTTGTTGAAACAAAGACAAAAATCACAAATTACAGCAGCTGCTTAACCCCTAGAGAGTGGATCATGCAGTCCAGTTGCACTGTAGACAGTGCCTCTCACCTCCAAATCTTGACCTCCCTCCCAGTCACTTCTCCCTAAGTGTCAGCCACCCACATAGCACTTCCCTGCTGCATACAGTGCTCCAAGGATGGGTACGGCAAGGCCCATGACAGCCACTCCCCACACAGGCAGACTTAAAAAAAACCCAGAATACTTCATTTCTAAACTATCTTCACCAGGCTATTCACTCACTTTGTACAGTTTATTGGACTACTCCACCATCTGATTTTCTAAGATAGACAGAGTAAGCAAAGGGTCTTTGCAAGAAATTAGGTCTCCAACTCCTTTTTCTAGACTGAAAAGGATTTACACAGCTCTTCTCTGATAGTAAATCTATAAGAAGCAACAAATGTTTTGCTTTCCACAAGATGAAGATAATCTAACTTGCCTGCAAAATTTGACGGGCATTTCTTCAGAGCAGGCTTAGCTACCTTGTCTGCAAGGCTGGGCAGCAATGCATGAAATTCTCCATGGGGACATCCCACTTAACCAATTACTGATTTGCAAACTCAACTCAGAACTTTTAGATTGTCTTGCATGATTTGTCAAAAATCCACCTCACCTCGCCTTTTTTGTTGTTGTTGTTACAGGTTTGTGGTTTAAATATACAGATTCACAATAGTATTGCCCACTGGAGAGACAGACCGGTGTGGGCAGCAACCTGAGCCCACAGCTGGATCTCCCAGTTGCTCTGACAGGAGCCAGTTGCTTGCAAGTGACAAAAAGTTTCAACCAGACCACAGCTCACTTATGTATTTATTTATCTGGAGCTTTGGTTAGATAGAAAGAGCTCCGGGGGCAGAGCGGACACAAGAGACAAAATTTGTAATGATATTAATTGCATAAAAAGAAAAATTTTTGCAAAGGCTTCCCATTCAATTTGATACAGGGCATTTTACTTCTAAGTAAAATTTAACATGACTGGAAGAGAAGACTGCATAGCTGTCTGTGTGTCATGCAAGACACAGGCACATATTGCACGGGGAGGACTGAAAAAAACAAATAAAAAATGGGCTAGTAGCAAAGCCATGCGTGTGGCAAGAAGTACACATTGGCGCTATTAAGAAAGGCCAGTGATCCTGGCAGCCCCTGGTAAATCTGATGATAGTGCAGACCCATCTTGACAGTGCTTTACTAAACCTGCACATCTGCATGGGGAAACATTGATGTCTCAATTTTACTGGTGATTTCAGCTGCAAAGGCACTATTTTTCTAATTAAAAAATGAGGTCAGTGAAGTTGTTCATTAAACCTCTATCCAGATGTGATTCATGATGCACTATAAATTATTCTGAGGATTATAAAATAGAGCTGGGCAGAGAGAGTATAAAAGCCTCAACTCTGGAGCAAGTGCTGGTGGTGCTCCCACAACTTTCTGCAGAAGCCCAGCCATAGAACCAGGCACCTCCTGCATTCGATTTCATATCTTTGGTCTGTCTCTTGGAAGATTTTGGTCCAACATCTGGATAAATACTGAGTGAGAAGCTTTGGCACTAAAATATATGAAAGATGTGACAACAGAAGTTATGTGTATTGACAAAATCATAGCTGAGACGTGCACAGGAGGAGGTCTCAACTCCTTTTGACTCTAAAGACATCCCCAAATCAGCTAATTCAGTCAATTATGCGCTAAGAATCCTGCTGCATATTTTAATCATGGAAAACGCGAAGTCCATTTCAATCCACCCACATGTCCTACTGCAAAGTGATATGACTGTGAGTTCAAATCTTATGGCTCTGGCCACAACTTTATAAATGTCAGGGCTCCCGATTCACATTCACTGAGCAAACAGCTACAGCAAAGTTGACTCTGACTTGGCTGCTGCCGCTGCAACGGCACAGTCAGCAGAAGTGATGTGCCCGTGCCTCCGCTGTGCCTGCTCATGGTGCGGTGGTTGGTAGTCCATCATCACCACTTGTTGCGCCAGAGGGGACAGGAGAGAATCGGTGCCTTTACCCCAGCCACCCCAGCAGATTATTTTCAGCTGGCTGAACTTCCAGCTGGCAACCTCCCACCAACCGGTTTGCAACGTCCAGCTGCGTCCAACAGCTGGGGATACCGTCTGCCAAAGTTTGTCTACCAGCTACCTTATTCTATACCTGATCTTGTGAAACGGTTTTTACAAAAGGGTTATTTGGACAAAACAGGCCCCAAATGAACAAAAGCAGGACTGTCTTTATCGAGCAGGTTTTAGAAACATCCACTTCTCCTGCAGTCTTTGGGTTGCTCTGCAATTAAAGTTTTACCAGAAAACATGCATTAGTTAAGGACAGTACTCTACAATCCCAAACTCCTAGACAATGTAATGATACCACTCAGAAAACTGCTGGGACAGAGCTCTACCAGCAAAATAATTCTTGCTGGTACAACTCGATCTTTTAGAGGAACCGATTCAAGCTCTCCCAGAAGAGAACTCTTCTCATGAGCTGACCTGCTGCTGAATTAGTAGGGTCTGCCAGAGCATGAACAAATCTTTATCATAAACTCAGACAAGTCCTACTACTTTATTTATTTCTTTAAAGAACACCCATTTCCTTTAAGTCTCTGTCATGAGCCATAAGAAGTATGTTAATAATAATCAGTGCAGAAGAACCAGAAATAGCTCTGAGAGGTCAGACCCGCCTAGTCACCTCACAGGTGTTAGTTCAGAAAGCACATGGCAATGAAATTAAGCCTCACCACCGCGTACCACTTCATAAATGATGCAAGAGAGGGACTCGATTCTCAGACCTGCACAAACCACCGTGGGCAACACCTCATCTCGGTGTCAAACTAGGACGTCTTTGCAAGATGACTATCCACTTTGTCCAGTGGAGAAAGACCTCAGCTGAACAACTCTAGATGAGTTTACAAGCACATTCAAGAGCTACGAACCCAAGCAACATACAAACAGATCTGCAGTGACCGCACCATCTATTACATAAAGCACCTCATTTTTACGACTTGTGGAAGGAGGTTAGGAGCTCACTGTTGCTCTTTTCCAACTCCATCTTCACCTGTGTCTATCAGAAAATCTGAGACTGAACAGCTGGAATTTATGTGAGAAACAAACAATTTATTTGCCATTTTCTTTCAATGTTATGCCACGTCTGTTGACTTTCATAATTTAAAACATACATAAGGCAGGACCTAATTTCAGTTTATGTACAACTAAACATGAAACAGATAATCCGAGAAGTGTACATGTTCCTTTAGAGAACATTCGATATGCCACAAGTATTAATGTATAAATTTAGATCATGTTCATGACTGCAATAGTCCTTCATGGTTCCAAATGAGCTCAATCTAAAATTGAAACATAGCTTTAAACAGGTATTTTAACCATAAATTCCTGAAAGTAAAGAGCTTTAAAATGTGAAAGTTGGAGACTTTATACAGCTGGTTAGAGTAGCTGGTTATTTTTCATCTAAACTCGGAAGAGAACAGTGCAACTTTCAAAAACACTCATGAAAGTTTTCTCAGGCTGCACACTACAGAGTACGCCTGCCAAAAGACCTCTCAGGAGCTCTGAAGAGCCCTTTATTCCCCTTTTCTAAGGCTTCCATGCAGCAGGGCAGTTTGTTGAACACTTGGTTTCCAACATTTTCCTTTCTGTTCAGAAATTAAGAAGTAAAGGGAAAGACATCTACTGATTTGGAAAGGACAACGGCTCTAAAAGGAGAATTCCCCAGGGAATCAGTCATTTAACAAAACAAACAAACTTTCCATGCTTTGTTTCTATGTCAAAAACATTTCCAGATTGTTTTCCACTCAAATAATGTTTTTAATATGAACTATCTTAAAGGAATTTTAAAAAATAATAATTCAAACTGCCCCTGTCCAGGAACATCTGTACTACCTACCTGCGAGAAACCACCAGTTATCATACAGATAAAGCCCTTTGCCAATGAACAGTTCAGCTTGTAAATAGTACCTTAAATGATTTCTCCTAGATCCTTTTAAAAACATAGCAAGATAATGCCATAATTAAGACAAAATAGAGAATTCTGACACTTCTTATCATACTAAACATAGCCACATACTATATTTTCCTGCCTGAATTGCATCCAATGAACTACAAGACCTTACTCTGTGGCGTACGAATTTTCATGCTTACTCTCTCACATTTTACTCCTACAATTAAAACATGCACTATTCTGGTTATGTGACACACCTTATAAAGTGAAGGGGACCGCACTTATGTAATTATATATGAGTGTGAATCTTTTTAAGATGGGGCATTTGTTTCTTTTACGTCTCTAACCTGATGCAGTAAACCAAGACTGGGGCCAAAATGAGTATTTTATTATCCAAGCTGGACAGACTATATGGTGCTGATACATAATAAACAAGATACAGCTGTTTTCAACTTGTGCTTCAAGGAAACCTGGGAATTTGATGGCCACATCCAAAGACCGTGAAAAGACCTTTTTTTCTTGAAAGCAGGTTCATTATCAATTTGTTTCAGCTCCCTACATGGGAGTCCGCATCGCCACTGGAGGATGCTTAGAAAAACCCACGCTCAAAAAGCTTGAAGATCACTGAACCAACAGGTCACAGACAGGCAGGTCTGCTCTCAAACACAGAACAACGTTGCCCCTTTTGTGGATGTTTTTGCCTGTCCAACAGGCAGTTCACTCTGACATTTATCAGAGAAGCATCCTGAAGAAGAGCACTATACCATACAGCACTGGCTGGCAGCGAGCACCCGGGGTGGGAAACTCCTTGGGGCAGGAGTGCAGGGACAGCCTGGGTGCAGGAACGACCAAAGTGAGGGATGGGTGGACAAGAGGCTGAGGAAACCTGTGCAATGTGGCAAGAGCCGCCAAGCAGAAGCGGCGCAAAGAACAGGAGCTTTGGTGACAACTGTGGAAACAGAGGGAAAGATCAGGGAGAGAAAAGTTACCGCAGTTCAGACAGAAGCGTAAGAAGGGACAGAAGAAGCATTTGGCAAAATGGGAGAAGGTAGAAGATCTAGGAATTTGGCAAACAAAATCCAAGACATATAGAGAGGGTAAGAAGTTACCAATTGAGAAGAAACCCTTATTATAACATCGTTTTAAAAGTTTTGAAACGGTTCCTCTCAGAAAATCTTCTAGAGTCTGTTTTCACTCTAGATAACACTGAAGACCAATGGTGTGACCTGAACTGCTGATCACAAAATACGAGTGACTTTTCTTAAATGGAAACTAGAACTTGACTTCATACAGTGCCTTTCATACTTGGTGTGCAACAAATTGCTTTAAATACTGGCAGGCAAACAGCCATTATGCACTCAAGAGCTCATACATAATAATACTTAGCATTTTTATAGTGCTTTTCATCTTCAAAGTGCTTTACAAACAACCCATTAATCTCAACCAATGCACCTGCAAGGTAGATAAATATCTGCATTGTAGGTATAGAAAGACACAGAAAGTTCAACGGCTTATCCAAGGCCATGCACACCACCAGCCCGAAAATCCCTGGCCCCTGGCTCCCGGCTCGCAGTCCCATGAAGGACCTGAGTCCCGTCCTGTGTTGAGATCATGCCTTCTCTTCAGTCACGCAGCTGTAGGAGAACTTGTCTTACTGTGAGAAGGGTGCTGGCAGGCTAGCAGGAGAGCCTCCCATTTCCGAAGCAGGCGAGCTCCCAAGGACTGCTAGTTCCCACCAGGGCCACTGACCCAGGTTGGGAAGTTCACGAGACACCAAGGTGAGACTCACGAGGTAGGTTCTCAAACCGATTCGCCACCAAGCAGTGAGCTGAGAAAGCCTCTGTGTCAGCAAAGGCCTCTCCCTCTCTCCCTTATTTATTTTGCAAACTGCTGCACAGTCTCCAGGGCAGGAGACTCCTACGATTCAGACAACAGAAACCAGAAGCCTGAGGCCTCCAAGTACAGCGACAATGCAAGAAGACAACTTCAGCTTCACTCCTCAGGCATTCTCTGACCATCAAAAACTTAGAATGAACTTTGTCTAGCAAGAACAGTAACTCTCTCCCTTGCTGGTGACTGGAAAAAAATTCTTAATGTGATTATACCACATGATTATACTTTTACCTTTTTGAGGTTTAAAAAGATCTGATATTATTTTTTTTCCCCATGCCTTTTTTTTTCCCCCCAAACCTCAGCAATACCAGGAATGCCAAACCTGGAGCAGACAAGAAGCCTGGAAGATGTGAACTGTAACACAGTATGCATACTGTGCTACAGCAGACCTTAAATTCCCTTACCCAGAGGAAAAGAATAATGAATTTTTAATAATGACATCTTTATTTCAGATGTTTAGTTAGTCACTAGATTTAAATAAGTAAATCTAAGAATCCTTATCTGTTGACTCTTCACATTCGCGATCCCAGAGCTTTACAAGTTCTCCAGCCACTGTAGTTCCTCCCAGGGTAAACAGCTCATGTTTAGAAAAAGAAATGTGTCAGACAAACTGTTACAATAACAGAAAAACAAGAAATAGATGAAGGCAAATTTTTCCACACTTTTTCTTAAGATACCAGGGAAAAAAAATCTTTCTGCAAGCAATGAAATAACATGCTAGTCAAATAAATATGAGCAGTAAAACATAAATGAAAAATGACAAAAATGTATGTAGCTAAGTAGCTAAGTGTAATTCGCATGTTCTGCCTGCCTGTCCAGTTGACCTGGACCTAAAAGCTAGAATAGGAAGAAAGAAGCAGTTTTTAATTACTCTTCCCCATCTTAATTTTTTAAATTTACAAAAGAAAAAACTAACAGGGTCACACAATCCAAAACAACATGAAGAAACAGCTCTTGATCATTAAGCAGAAACTACGTTCCCCATGTTTAGAAGAATTTTAAGATAATTATTTCATTGTTTTAAAGTGGGCTTGTGTCTGACTGCCAACAACACGCTTTTTTAAAAAAAAAGTCAAATTTACAACTCCTGATGAAAATAAAGGCATATAAGAGCAAACTAAAAATAAAACATACAGGAAACGCAATTAAATTTAATTAGATTGAACACTAACACTCACTCTGCAGTTATAAAAAAATTCTAAAAACATTTTCTAAATTAAAAAATCCACCATTATAATATTCTGCAGCTAAAATAATATACAATGTTTATATAATGCAGCTTTTCTAACAGAATGAAACAGATTAAAGAGAAACACGCAAGAACAAAATTAAAATACGCAATTGTATCCACTAAAGTCTGGAAGCATAAAAATGATAATGTAGTAAAAAAAAAAAAACCCAACATGATAACACTAGTGCCGCAACACTTTTTGTTATTTGGTTTAATAACTTGTCATTTTATTTGCAAGCAGTAATCAAGAGATCTCAGAGTAACTTCTGTCGCTGCCTGTGCTCTTCCCTGCTTCTGTTTTCAGTCTATGTTAAAAAGAATCTTTTCTCCTAATTATGAACAAACTAATACCAGATTTTACTCACAGTGAGGCACGCTACCCATCAGTATAAGGCGATACTACGTTAAAACAACAAAGAAAATAAAAAAAGCAGGAGGCGAGGCTTGAACACAGTTTTCTTTCAATTCCCTTGGGAATTGTGGTACTACAGGTCTTGGATTCCCAGGCAGAGGGGATCATGTTCATCAGTTACAGCAGCTCCTCTGGGCCTAAGTCCAGGTAGACTGCTTGTCTAAACTTGATGAAATATAGGCGCCATCAGGTAACAGTAGTGGTCAGGGAGACTCCAGAAATGTGTAACTGAAAACTAAAAAATGAAATTAAAACACTGCTGTAGCCAAACAGCCTCTTTCTACAGGATGCAATAACTGTAAGGCAGAGAGCATACAACGTACAGACTGCTCCTTGTATACGTTCTCTCGTGTTTGCACGTATGTAATATGAAAGTTAGACCAGGCACACAAGTATATTTTAACAAACACTTCTTTAAATAGAAATACTTAGGAAAGAAACCACTGCAATAAATGCACACAGCTTGAACAGACACAACATCAAAAAAGAAAGCAAAAAAAAAAAAAGCAATTGCCCTGTAACCCACTCCCCCTCCCACTTCATTACTTCAAAATATTTTCAAATTAAATTTTAATGCTAGTAAATATTGCTAGATCGACAGCACTGGGATGTGGTGTCTAGAAGCACTGCAAGCTATCCAGGGTTGGCACATGATCATGTCAAACTGTCAAAGAGAAGAGGCAGCAAGTCTGTCTCGCCAGAGGTGCATTTCCAAGTGCTATAGGAATGTGCTTGTTTGGGAGCAGGGGAGAAGGAACAAGGAACAAAAAAAAAATAGAGGGAAAATTATACAATCTCGAATTGAGAAGATCATTGTAACTAGGGATCCTACAGGTGGTTTTAGCACAGAAAAGGCCTTTTACAGACTGCATACATGATCAAGCACTACTTTGAAATCATAGTGTGCAGTGGACCAGCAGAACTGTCACTGAAGACTGCTCAAAAACTCCTAAGCTTTTGCTTAAATTTCCTCATGATTCACGACTGCCACAACCAGAACATCACGTCTAGTATGTCTGAATATTGTGGAAAGGAAAACCAGCTTAGATTTCATGACACAGACCTCTGCTGCAGCTTCAGCACCAGAACAGGTTCAAAACCAGAAGCAGCCTGACTTCAATGTGACTTCAGCAGAAACCCAGGTCTCTTCAGAATAAAAAAAGAAAATACCATGACACCACAGAAATATTTTTTTGGTAGCCTCAACCTCACATTCCAACTCTAGCTATACGTAGAAAACCCTGCAAGAAATGAGGGGAAGCATGCCAGACCGGCTTAGTTTGGTTTCCCCTGCACAGCTAGAGAACACCCACAACGCACAATTCCCAAACTTTACAGACACATGGTATGTTGTTTTTATGTATGCCTTAAATCCAGCTTCTGGCCCAGGTAGGGTAATTCAGTGCAAAAGCTTGAGTAAAAGGAATACGTTATCTAAATGTAGAAAGCCACTTCACGTATGTCCACTGTTGAACTGCGGGTTAGCCTGGTACCTTAGGAGCAGCAGGCATTAGGGCAGCCTCAGGCCCCGTTTCATTCTGCCGATGCCGTGCTGCCACAAGACCCTCCACAAATTACTCCCTCGGCGCTACAGTTTCTCCATCCGTCAGCTAGCGCTCACAATTTCAGTGCCTTTTGTCCGCCATAGCTACCTGCACTGCGAGCTCTCGGAGGCAAAAAAATGTTATGCTATATGCTCATATGGCATCTGATACTGTGATTTTGGTTAGAGGAGCTATCTGCTCTAAAACACAATATAATTCACAATTTGAGGTCCAGAATTTCTTTAGGGACATTTAAGTCCTTCATCCTTTCTCTTCAAATGTGATGTAATACAGTAAACAAGCTTAGAGACCACCAGAGACTTATGATATACTATACCACTATTCGTAATGTTTTAAGTAACAGAACATGCAAGAACCAAGAAGCCAGAGACTTCACCTGCAGTTCAATCCTGTACATAGGCTTGGCGGGGTCATCTTCTGGTATAGATTTTAAGAGCCTGTACCTTTCTTTTCTTTAACTTAACCCCTAGAGATTGTGAAGTGGTATCCTTTATTTAATTGATTTGCTGTGTAAGTATAGAGAAGGTTAAATGAGTCATTTGGTTCTTTGCAGAGCAATACTAAGATTTGTGTGTTGGTTAACACTGCGTTTGTGAGCCTGAAGAGACCTGCCCCTTCAGTGAGAGACAAAGTTTGCCTTTTGTGCTGCCCAAAGCCAGCACTGAACTGCACACCTGGAATTAAAATCACAGACGTGACTTTCTGTTTCAGGCTTTCCACCCTGTTACATGGTATTATGTTGAGCCTTTGCTTCTATACCTGGAGCCAGGTAAGGAAAAGCCAGACAAGGACAACAGCGTCTGGCAGGCGACACAGAAGTCGTGCAGGCAAACAGGGAGTGCTCCTCACTCATGGGCATCCCCACATCTAACTCTGAAGACTGAGAGAGCACTGTAAAATCTATTGTGGAAACATGGCAGCAAGCCAAGTCCCTATGATGGGGCATCCCAGTTTCTTGGTATAGGCTTTCCCAGAGCTTTCTGGTGTTTTCCTTCAAGGTTAGTAGCCTACGCACACCGCTGGACAGCCCTTACACTGACTTGCCGCACCAGGGTGGTGAGCTGCTGCAGATAGTGGAAAAATTTCAGAGCTTTGCAATGGGAATGGAAAGGGAAAGCAGCCCCTTTCTGCTTAGGGAAAGGTCCAGGTGAGCTTTAAGGAAAGCTCTGCAAAATGGAAAATGATACCTGTAAAACACACTTCCAAACCAGTTCAATTTTGCCTGAAGGATTACAGCTAGGCTTACCTCAGTTAACTTCTGGTATCTAAAAATGTACCTGTCCAATACATTTATCACAGGCTGAGTACTGGCAGATATAGAACGCTACCTGGGACCTGGCCACGCAAGATACAAGGCACGCAGAGCAGAGAAAGCATTCACAAAAGGCTGAAACTAAGTACTCCTCAGGAACTTGTCATGAATTTTGCCTCTGTGTGGATTTTAGTTGTAACCACAATGGTGACGCTCCAGCACCAGGTCAATGGACACCCTCCTACAAAGAAGAAAAGACTTTTTATGTATGGGAATGAACGGCTACATGAGTAGGCGTGGGTCAGCAAAGCTGTCGATGTGGCAGAAAACGTCAAATTTCACCAGCTAGCCATCAACTAAAAACACTCAGGTAATGCCTAACATCACTTACACAGATCACTTAAACGTAACCTCACATGAAAATGCTGCTGCTTTATAAGCTGGCAGCTGTGCCAGCCTGGCTGTAGGCTGCTGCCAGGAGCGGGGATGCCACACTCCCTCCTGCATCAAACCGGACCAGGAGCTGCCAACCCAAACACAGCTTCCACTGCAGCGGCTGGTTTTCAGGTAGATCAACAAGTTGATCCAACTCACGCCACGGCTGGACATCTGCAAATGACTTTTCTTCATTTAAAGGCAATCTTAGCTAATGCTGGCTGATTGAGAAACCTAAGCTCAAGGAGAAACCACACCCTACAAATCCATCCACAGCCAGAAGTGATAGATCTTGTCAGAACAAAGGGGCTGTGTGCTGCCAACAATACATTACCTCTCAACTGAAAGAAGAGAACAATTAAACACTTTATTGGAAGGGGAATATTTTTTCTCTCTTGCCTCAAACCATGCAAGTGCATGTCTCCCCCAGAGTTACTCATTGCTGCACTGTTGAAATGGGAATAATTCCTTGTCTGCCTGATTATTTTCAAGACAGGGATGAAACTACCTTAGGATCATTTAAAAAATGTTAAAAGTGTACCACAATCAAATGGTTTGAACTTCCACCGTGCAGCATTTGCAGCTGATAATGCTAATGTTAAATTCTGGAGACATCAGTCTGTCTACAAATTAATGGAAAATGTGAATTAATATTTTCTTCCAGCTAATTGCCCAGCTCATACATTGCAGAGTGCAGCCAAGCATCATTTGGTCTTGAAAACTCTCTAGCGAAAGTTTTCAATCACTTTTTTTCATCTGCCAAAAAAACCTCAGAATTACAGGACATATTTCATTATCAGTCTGGAATACCAGGAAATGTTTAGTCAAGTCTCCCCAATACTGTTATCTGTATATGCTATGGTTAATTTTTTAAAAAGCATTAGCTTAAAAGTATTGAAATTTACCATAGGTGAGGATTAATTTTTTGAGTTGTACATTTCTAACTTTCTTTTTAACAGTGATGAAGATAGGGATGAAGAGATACTTTTAGCATTTGAATATCAATAGTGTTAAGAGATTTTTATGATTCATTCTTAACATGACAATAACCTCATATATGTTGAAGTTTATGGTTAAATACACTTAGGGCAAGCTACAACAATTTTTTTAAAATAAATGTAACTCCTATTTCAAAACACAACATGAAAAAGATGGAAACAGATTGATTCAGTAGCATATGGCAGTTAAAAAATCTGGCATGCATGCTTTGATTTCAGCAAAAAAGAAAATTACCTTATTTTGAGCCCTTCTTTCACTTCCTCTTAAAAATATTGAAAAGTTTGCATTTCATGAGACCATGAGCATTATCAAGGGCTGCAGACGAACAAAACGCAAGATATGGACCGTGTGTGTCAGAAATACTGCTTAGTAAAACATTCAGTAAAGTTTTTATGGATAACTCAAGAGACAGGAGTCTTGTATTAGACAGTCATTAACACTCCATCTTCTAACCCAAATTCACTCAGTTTCTTAAGTTTGGTCAAATGTTTTACGTCAACTCCAATTCCAATGCAGGAGTGAAAAATACAGGTTCCCATTTGGACAGAATGCACAAATTGGGTAAATATCGGTAATGATAAAGATGAACTCCAAATTAAGGTTAAGATAATGGAAATGACATGTCCCTAAAATACTGTTCAGTACCTTATTTTTCACAGGGGTGTCCCCTGCTTCCCGGAGGACCAGTAGGCACCCTCAGCTGCATTCAGGAAACAAAGTTGACCATAGGTGTTTGATGAATTCTGGATAATGAATAAATATTTCATGAATAAAGGTAAAAGAAATATAAAAGGAAAGGAAACTAAGCACACTGGGGGAAGGATGCCTCAACTCAGTTCAGATGCTGATTCTGCTAACCATTCAGAAAGATGCTAGATTGTCTGTAGCAGGCTGTGTGGGTGAGGAGGTGACATGCCAGCAAGTCCAGGTTCCCGCCTACAGAGGAAGTGGGTTAGGGATGGCAACAGGATATCAGAAACTGCTCCAAAAAAGATTCCCAGAGTGAAGACAGTCCTTTCCCCTTGCAGATGGTAGAAAATGCACCGGTTTTGGATAGGTATTATTCAGTAAGGCAACCGATTTGATCTTGACCATGTTTCCTGAAATCAAAAAGCCATGGAAATGGAGATGTGAAGAGATTTACAGCAGGCACTTTATTTATTTATATAACCACCGCCCAGCTGGAGACTCCATAGCACGATTCTGTACACTGACATGCAGAGTTCAACATAAAATGGTAATTTAGAAGTTGACTACCAGTTTTACCATCCTAAATGGCAAAGCCATGTCTGACCAGAAATAAAAACACTACATGAAATTATATATATGAACTCTATCTAAAGGATGTAAACCAAATCACTTCATATTGCCTCAGTCACTTGCTACACCTTCTTCTGGCAGGGTCCGAACTAATATTTCTAACTTCTGTAATGCTTCAGAATAGTTTGATGATTTTCATATAAATACCCTGCTGGAGAAGAGTTTATTATTCCTTTGAAAATCTCAATTTTGCCTAAACTCACTATGAAGTATAGACAATACTCAACCATGCATTAGTGACAAGACCCAGGAACCAAACTGGTGATCTATATGGCCCAAATAAGAATGCTCTGTAATATATTAAAAAAAAAAAAAAAAAAAAAAAAAAAGTCTGATTTCTAATGAGACTCAGCACTTCCAGGCAAACTTGGAAGTGTGAGGCTTTGAAGCTGTATTGCAACAAAATCAAACTCCAGCTATGACCCCCTACTTTTTTTTAAAAAGGTTCAAAAACATATTTATATGTCTCCTCTTCATTTTACTAATGGAGGGGAAAAGAGTAACATTCTCAGAAAAATTTTGAAAACAATCATTTCTAAAAGGCTCTGCATCCGCAGAAGAAAAGTATCTCACAACATCTCATGTACTGTGGTGCTGGAGACAGCTACAGCTTCTACCTGAGAGCAGTTTCCGGGTTTATCGGTACCCATTTAGGAGCCTGCATACGAATCCCCAGTTCCGCAAGGGACTTAAAATGGACAGCCTGGGAACACAGACTACATATCTAAGAGATGTATCACACACTGTCAGTTTACAGTGACTTAACTTTAAAAGTCTGGCCAATAATATGCCACATAGATTATTACAGAATACACTCATAGTTAGAGATAGGGAAGCAAGATCAGAAATCAGTTATATCAGTATTTAACACAGTAAGTAACTCATTTTACAAGGGATGTCTTCTCATCAATTATTTTCCTGTGGCTCAAAGTCCTGAAACTTCATTATAAGAAATTAGGGGCTTCTACTCTACAGTAATTTACTTGCCTAAAATGAATAAATCAGTAAGAGACTACTATGCCTTAAACCATCTAAGTTGTCTTTGTAGACATGCAGTTCTTTGATGTCTTCTACTTTATTTTATTACCAATGAAGTATCACCTATGCAATTATTGTAATACCTGAAACTGTCATAATATGTAATTAGACCATTTACAAGCCCATGAATCACCATATAATCCGTACTATTCATAAGTTCAAACCGTGACATGACATACGGATTCGATGTATCCGTGTTCTGGATGTTTCTTATTTTACAAAATGGTAAACGCAATTCACACTTCCATGCATCACCTGTAAAATTCTTTTCAAATATTCTTCAAGAAAGGGTGGCAGCTAAAATGCAGTTCAAGCCACTGCAGGGCCACTCTGAAATGCAGTGTTTGAGCATACAGAATTTCACAAGGGTTTGTACAAGCCACCCACACTCTTACAAAGTTGTGTGCCTTCCCCTTGGGTTGACAGTGTTGCAATTCTGACACTAGCAAGGCAGACACTACTCAAATAAATTCCCAGTATGCCTACTGAAAAGGCACAAACTGTCTTTTTAACTTCCTTCAATCTTTCATTCAACCTTTTTTTTTTTTTTTCAAATAAAGATTTTTTAGGCTACCCGAAGTTGTCTTGATATGTGCAGGAAGTATTTAACCAGTATACAAACTTCCAAGATCTCTGTGGTTCAAATGCACTTATCTAGAAAGAGTTCCATAATAAAGAAAATTCTCCTTTCATCATTTATAAGAACATAACATCAGATATATGAAAAAATATCACAAAAGAGGCTATAAAAAAAGCAATATTTGTTCAACTTAGGTAGAATAGATTCCCTTAGGTGAACAGAAATCTCATTTAAATTACTTCTGTCTTTCAGTATTTGCAAATTAAATTATAATGAACTGTCCAATTCAGAGAAAATTGGATTTAGTTTAATTGGTCTTGTCTGAACTATGACAGTTTTGCTTTTTCAACTTCTGGAAATGCATATCCACTAGGGGAGCCGAACAAGGTTTGATGCCTGAAGGGGAGGTATGAAGGCTTAACAAATTTAAACGGTTTGTCTCTTTTAACCGGATGACAGACATAAGGTTTCTAGGTGTGGAGAGGGCTGGAGGCATTGGGAGGGCATGGACACACGACCAAAACAACAGCCAGAGCAAAAAGGTTGCAGACACAGAACTGCTGAAGCAAATAATGAAGAATAGTATGAAGCTGCACACTAAATTTCAATTCATTTGAGATTCAAACAAAAAAACCCATTGTTTGTATGATATTACATACTAAGAAATGTGATTCTGTTCCACACACATCCACACACGTGAAAGAGTGAAGGTTTTGACAGCTGTTAGAAATAAAACAAATAGGAGACTCTGAAGGCCAAATGTTGCAGCTCTTCCCAGAGTTCAGCTGATGCTCAGATTCCAAGAGTCCAGTCAAACTGAAATTTCCTTATGGATATGAGCCTTCGCCACTGAAAAAAAAAAAATGATGTGGCACTTCTGCCCTGCAAAATTCAGGATTAACTATGAAGAAAAGGCCTTTACATTTTCCAATGGCTTTCAAGGCTGTTGGATAGAATGAAAAATAAACGTACAGTAGAAGATCAGGATCAATAACATAAGAAAAGGGATTGAAATTTTGTTATGCCAGGTGTAAAGCATTGCAATATTATGCTTTAGCTGAAAGCACACAGCATTAAGTTAACCTTTAAGTTAAAATTAATCTGGGATCACTCTATCCCCTATTACTACGCTAAGTATTTAATGGTCTTAAAAAAATCTAATCATACAAGTCTTTCATCAAGATCATTGTTAGGTATTTCCTTCTGTTCACACATTTAAGATTTTACAACGGGTGCTAAAAAGAAACACTCACAGAACGGTATGCCCCAAGAGCTTCCAATCTTATTTAACATGAGACAATAAAACACTGAAGGGAAGGAATGACAGGTAAATAACATTACGCCAATAAGACAACACATTTTTCAGCAACGTACGGCATCTTGCACAATTGTCCTTATGTATTAATAAGTCAATAAGACACATGGGAGTGATTCACTTGTGAAAGGTAGAAAAGGTGCTTTTAGGAGGACCTCGGAGTACGCGGGATGACGGGACCTGCAACGCCATTACATACGCTGACGTGCCAACACGTAAAAAGTTCTGCAGCTGAATGGGTTGGTAGAAGAAACCTGTATACTTATGTCAGATTACTTTTTCTGTCAAACACATTGTGACAGCAAAAATCACCACAGCAAAACTAGAGCAAAACGCTCCCGCGGCCTACCTGTACTGTACCCTGCTACTAAGACAGCAGGTCTGACCGGCGTCAGCCAGGGGAGGCGGCCAGCTCCGCCTCCGCTCCGAGCAAAGCGCCAAGGGAACACGCATTGATGGAAGCACAGACCTGACAGCTGCCAGGGGACAGTGCCCGAGCCTAACACGGGGCTCTTTTTTTTTTCCCTTCGGATGGCGCACAACCCCAGGACACCGCCCGCCTCCCGGGGAAGGCGGGCGGGCTCTGCCCCACCGGAGCCCCACCGCAGCCTGCGCGCCCGGGGCGGCGGCAGGGCAGCAGTACACCGCTTCTCCAACGCTCCTCTGCCGTACGTGC
>WAAD01003590.1:121459-176231 GCA_013389945.1 Fregata magnificens | reverse complement strand
CCGAGGGCCCACCCCGGAGCCGCCCCGAGGGCGGCCGCGGCTCCCCGGCAACTTTTTTCTTTCTCTCCGACTTGGCGGCGGCGATGCTGAGCGAGGAGCTGACCCTGTGCAAGCCCCCGCTCCCACCCCTGCGGGCTCGGGGGTGGGGATCGGGCGGGAGCGAGGGGCAGGCGCGCCGTAACAGCCCTCGTCTGCTCTTTTGGCAGAAAGTCCTGGAGCGGAAAGAGGATTTGAAGCCGGTCCCCGCTGCCCCTGCGGAACAACAGCCGCTCTTGCCTCGCTCAGGTCGGGACACGCTATTTCACGACGGCTTTCGCGGGGGGTGAAGGGGCGCGGGCGCCTGCGGGAGAGGGGGTGGAAGGGGGGGTTTGGAGCCGGTGGTGTGCGACAGAGGAGGCACGGGCGTACAAAGGAAGCGATGGGAACATCCTCAATGGAGGCTCCGGCGGCTTCCCCCGTCGGGAGGGGGCTGCCGGCGCTGGGACTTGGAGAACTCGGTCGCTTGTCGCATCGGCTGAAAACTGCTGGCGCTTCTAATGGAAGAAAATGGGTTTCGGTACCGTTGGTAGAGATGTTCTTGGGGAGGGTGGAGAGAGGAGGATCGGTACTTTCTGTAATAAATTGTAATGCAAATGATGGAAGATGTTTTGGGGAAAAACAAAACAAGAAAATCATAAGCGAACCCATCTGTTAGAAGGCGTGTGGCTTGTTACAGGGCATTTACCAAAAGATGGGGGAGTATTGTTTTCCCAGAGCAGTTATTCTGAAGTTAGAGTTGAGTTTTGGTGGCATGCCTCTAGAAAGGATTTCAATTTAAAAAAAAAAAAAAAACAAACCACCAGAAACCAAACAAAAATCTTCCCCAAGTAATCTTGTATCTTATGTAGACAATTCCATTTAAGCGATTCCTTGTATGGGATGCTAAAGATGGGGCTTTTTTTGTAGAAGGAGGAAGGAGTGTAACTCAACGTATTTTAAGGATTTCTGTAAAGTATTTTATGGTGAATGGTCACATATAAGTAAAAAGTAAAAAAAAAAAAAAAAAACAAAAAAAAAAAAAAACCCACAAAAAAACCCCCCAAAACCCAACCACATCTAATTACCAATTTTTTGTTTGTTTTTGTTTAACCTGAAGTTACACTCACGTTACTTTCTAACCTTAAGAGTTGAGTTCTGTGAATCCTCTATAAATAAACAATGCAAAATACTTTTCAAATACAGGGGGCTGGGTGGGAGGGAAGGACATTTGGGTTTGGGTGTTTTTTTTTTTTTTTCCCCCTTGTTTCCTATTACTCAGAACAGATCGGCTTCCCCTAGACTTGATTGCACTGTCTGCGTGCAGAGTGAGTGGAACATTCATTCACCTGTCTGTCCATCTGTCTGTGTAGATGTAAGAGGTTTTATTGTTTTTTCTCCAGAAGGAAGTGGGCAGTAGGACAGGGCATAGAGTAACAGGGAGGAGCAAGAGGAACAGAACAAGGGGAGAGCAGACTGACTATATAACAAGTGCTAGGGCTGGGTTGAAGCTGCTGTACTATCACCTGTGTGGTTAAAGCCTTTTGGTGTTGATAGCTTTTTCTCACAACAGAGAAGAGCCTAGATGGTGCTGTAATGAATACAGAGGGGCTTCTTTATTAGAGCCGTTGGATGCTGAGGGACTCTGTGGTTTTCTTTGGAACTTGGGTTGGCAGAGCGAAGGGCAGCCAGACAGTGGGTGCAGTCATGGGGTTTTCTTAAATCCCGGTCTGGATGGCTCCCTCAAACTCGAGCATGCGACAAAGTCTATCATCTCTAAACTGGAGTATCAGCTCATTGTTCGTATCCTCTTGGAGGTGATCTTGGGAGCAATTAGTGTGCATGAGAACGGGTGTTAGGAATTTCTCCACTGTCTTCATTCCTGCTACACCTTTTGGATTTTTTAATTAATTTTACCGATGGCTTTTAAGTATTTTAGGTTATTACTGTGATAAGTGTTTTAATGTTAGTGTATTACAGAACATCTGTGGGAAAACGGAATGAAAATAGTACTGCCAAGCTCTGAAGAGAAAAAGGGCTGCATGGCACCGCATCTTGCTTGTGGTTTAAAATAAAATCACAGTTGCTGTTCGTTTTCTTACTCAGGTATTTGTTTCACAGACTCGAATACAGTAAGTAGAGTTTTGAGAAGGTTACTGAAAATTACAGTTTCCAATGGGTGCTGCTTACATCTCTGTTTGAAGTGACATTATACTCATTCACAGCTTTCCTTCCTTAGTATTATGTGTCTTTTCCTGACTGTATCTTTCAGCTCTTGGTTCCGTCACAACATAACTCAAGGGGTGGGTCCACAAAGACTTGAGGTTGGCACTGCTGTAGACAAAACCTGTCCGCACAGCCTCAAACTGTCCACTTCTGTACTTGTCACACCTCTTTCCTTTGTTGCTGGCATGGGTATTGGCACTGCTGTTTACTGACCCAGGCCAGGGGACTGATCCAGATGAAAAGTAGCACTCTCTTTTAGCAAGTTAGTTTTCAGCCACATCTGTTCTCCAGTCCAGTTAATCATATGGTCACATAAATGCTGGTGTGTCTGGAGAAGGGGGTGCAATGACTTGGGGGTGGGCAGTGGGAGAAGAATGGGGATATTTTCTTAGCAACATTGCCATGTTTTCCCACCTTAAGTAGTTCATAGGACCATATCTACAGCGGCTCCTGTGACAGTGAAATGGTTTTCTGTCTTATCTGGCCATGACTGTATCTTAAGAAAGCAAAAATTCAGTGTTACCTTTGTTTAAAGATCTATTATACTTTCCCTATAGCTCAGATCTGTTCTTTGTTTATTTGGGGTTTTTTTTCTTGGTTTGTTGTTTTTTTTTTTTTTTTTTTTTTTTTCCCTCTGTCTTCCCCATAAATGCTATGCAATAGATCTTCCAGTAATTTTCTTGGGCAACTTTTCCACTGCCCAATGTACTTTAACATCAGAAAAGTTTTCTTACTCTACTGCAACAGTTTTTGCTATGGTGTGTATTTCTGTGAAATGATTGCTTATTCTCTCTCTTTCTCTGCATTTGCACCTTCTAAGTTCTTACAAGCTACTAATGAGACTAAAATTTTAATATTTTTCAAAGTCTGTTATTATAGGCCTAGGGATTGTTTGTTATACTCTGCTCTTCACGTTCTTCAATTTATCTGTGTTCCTTTTGCAGCATGACATCTGATATTCCACGTGTTGGAGGTGATTTACCTCTTTTTGTTGCCTGAAGTGATATCTGAGCACAGGCAAACAAAAGTTACATTGGTCATTTTGTAGAAGCATTTGCTTTGCAGTCAATTCTCTCATTTGTTCAGCATTCTCACTCTTGCATGTCTTTAGCTCCTGCTTCTGGCAGGGCTTTTTCCTTGATTTATCTCTGTTTTTTTCATTGTTGTTTCTTCAGTTTCTTTGCATTACTTTTTCCACACAGTCTTATTTGCCCCCCCTGCTTCTCTTGTTTGTTTCTGAGCTGTCTGAATCCCTTTGAGTTGTTTCTATCCACTGGTGTTTGTAAACTTCATTCTGTATCACTTGCAAGTTTCATTAACATTCCCTTTATTCAGTCTTAGATCTCTAATTAAGATGTCCAAGAAATCCGGACGGGCAAAGATCCCTGCAGCAACGCAGTACATGCCCCCTGTACCTGTTGGTCCCACGGGTGTATGTCATTGCACTTAGTTTTGAAGCCATTAGTTAATTTTCTAATAACATAAGCAGTACTCTCCAAAGCCAATTTGAGGTAATTTTTCAGCTATGACTTCCTTGGAGAGTAATAAATGCTATTCTAAATCTAAACCTATTACATCATGCACTGTATTCTTTTCATTCCCTAACTTCATGGCAATTCTATCCTCCTTTGAAGAGCAACAAGTTTATCAAGATTTACGGTAGTGTATGCTCCTCTCTCTCTCTCCAACTTCTGCATTATGCCCACCACCATGCTAAATAAATGCCCAACAAGTTCCTTTGTAGAGCCTTGTAAAAACTCAGGAATTTGCATGCGTGGAGCTCGTTACAAGATCTGAGACTAGATAAGTAGAGAGAGTTCTTTGGGGTTTGGAGGTGGTGTTTTGGTTTCTTGGGGGTTTGTTAGGTTGTTTTTTTTTTTTTTTTGGTGGGTTTTTGTTGTTGTTGTTCCTGCCCCTTGGGTCCTCCTTTTTCTGGAGATGATGCAGTCACCCCTCTTTGTTTTTAACACCATATGAATGAGACGTTTTCCTGCTAGGGAGGGGCAGGTTTTCCAGTTCCTGGTGCCACTGGCTGAGTCACTGGCTCTGTTTTTCTGTTCCGTTGTAGGTTTATAATTACCTTGTCCTTACCTTCGTTAGAATGTGATTGCCAAAGGGTAGGTGTTTTACTTTGCTGTACTTCTAAGACATGAGTGCCAGTGGCTTTCAGAGCCTGGATACAAGCCTTTGAAGCATCTGCTTTGCTATTGCCAAAGAGAAAATAAATTAGTGTAGTCCTCAAAGTGCCTCCCTTCAAACAGTATGGTAACCATTAATGACAGATGTCCAGGCAAAGTCTAATCTCTTGTAACCAGGACTGCTTTAACTGAAGGAGGAAAAGTCAAGAGAGCACTGAGCATGTGTATACTGAAATGGAAAGGGAGGATTTGCTGATACGTCTTAAGTTCGTCTTACCTGATCATACTTCTCCATAGCAGGTCCTTGAAATAAAGCTCACTGATACCAGACTAGCAGGATTTAAAGAGGTTCTCTTGGTTTGAAAATCTTGTCAACTTAGGGAAAAAAAGAGAGAGGTGTAAAAGAGAGGTTTGCATAAGAAGATTTTCTCCAAGTACACTCACTGCTCTTTGATTTATCTTTCTAAAAATAAATAAATAAAATACTATTTATTTCCCCACCCCTGTTTGTTTGTGAAGGATCTACACGAACAGAAGAAAGTAACTGTGCCAGGGAAACAATGTAAGTTGTTGCTACTATCCTCCCGGTAAGCTAACTGAAAAATAGAGAAGCAGCATCTTTTTCCACTGGTTTTGGTCACAGGTTTTATTTGTAAGAATGTGTTTTAAAAATGGGAGTCAAGTCTGTGGTTGGCTGTGTCCCTTTAAGAATCTAGTTTTGCTTGGCTAGCTGCCCTTGTTCTCCTGTAGATTAATCCAGCAGAAGGTATATAACCTGTTGACCTTCCTGGCGAGAAGGGTCTGGAAGGGCAAAGAGATAAATCAGAAGGTTCGTGCTTTCCTGTAATATCTGGGGGCAAGTTTAACCTGTGTTTTGCAGTTTTTGTCACTTCTTTTTTTTCCTCTTTTTTTGCTTAGTGATTCCCGTTTGAGGGTTGGGGTTGTACCTACAGGTTCTCATGATTTTCACTTGCTTTCTGTGGAATCTCTATATGTTCAGCAGTTCGAAAATGACAATGAGTTTATGCCACAATTGAGAGGGAAGAGTTCTGAGCTCAAAATTACACCAGTTTGAGTTGAGGACAGCTCTGCTGTCTCTTGTATCAAACTAGTAGGAGAACTGCAATCTGGCTAAAATGGCTGTTGTCTGTTTGCTAGGAAATTTCATGCTCTTTTACAGAAAAACAAATCTGGTGGACTTTCCTCAGTGTCAGCCCTCAAGAAGTGATCATCTTAGCTGTAAGTAGTGAATGTTCACCTGCTGCATGTTCCAGGTGGAGCGTGTACTTCAAAACTGAGCTGGGGTGGTTTCTGAATACGCCAAGAGAGTGCGGCTTGGTTGGTAGCCATGAGTAGGGTTCCTTCATATGATGCAGATGTTTCATGGTTGTTCTGTACTTTACTTAGGCATTAATTTATCAAAAGTATCAAACACCTTTAAGCTTCTGTCTAACTACTACTAAAATCAAGGCACATGCTTAATTGGTTGACTGAATTGAGGTCCCATTTTGTATACCTGTTCTGCCGGTTTGTGGTTTGCTTTTGTCTTGAGGCTTTAGTAAAGGGATTAGCCCTGGCTGGACAGGTCCTGCCCGCAACACAGACCACCTGCAAACACTGCAGATGTGGAAATCTGACTGTGTTCATGGGTTGTGTGGCCAGTACTTCTGTCTATTCTGTTGTAAGTCTCTTAGCCCAGGTTAAGCTATTTCTTTTGTTGGAGACTGGCTATAGTTTTGGAGCTAAACATTTTCACTGCTTTGGATGAGGTTTGCAAACATCTGTCTCCTGTCTGAGTTCATGTGAAATTCTGCCATTAGTGTCATGGGAAGCTAAGTACATCACAGTTGTGAGGTTTTTTGGGACATCTACCCTCGACTCCTGAGATTGAGACACTGAGAGATGTCATGAACAGGAGGCAGGATTAGGAAATAAGAATTCACTTTGGATATCATAAAGTGGGCATTATGAGTCTCTCAATTTCGTGTTACTTGTCAGGAAAGACGCAAAAGACACCGCATTTCCAGACAGCGTTAAACATGAGCCCCTCTGAAGTTACACCACTTGGAATCGCAAATCACTTTTAAAGTTCACCTTTTCTTGTTTTGAAATTCTTGTCTGGATTTTGCCCCCAGTCCAATTTTGTCATTGGGTGGTTCACTTAGGTCTTTGTGCTATAGTTTTTTCCATTGGTAAAATGGGGGCTTTTGAGTCTGATGGTGAGATTTTCAGGACAACAGACTTTCAGTGGGTTTAGGAGCAAAACTTTTTTAGGTTGCTAATAAGGTTTCCTACCCTATAATAATTAAGTGAATAATACTCCTTGGGAAAATGCTAAGCATAATTTATTTCTGCCTCTAGCTTGGTTTGGTAAGAGCCAAGTAATTTTTATCAGTTATTGCCTACACTCATCTGTACTTGAAGGGACAGTTGTGATTTAAACGTGTTAGCTAACACTACTGGTGATTCTGCAACAGAAAAGGGACATGATTATTGGACTTCCTCCTGGTTCATTGCTTTCTAACGAGCTTCATGCTTGTTGGGAGAATGACTCTTGGTGACGGCTGCTGCTAGCACGAGAATGGCTAACCATTTTCACCCTGCCACAACCTTCATCTCTTTGGGAAGCTGTGAAACACATGCCACACGTCTTGGAAAGTTAGGGAGAATGGGAGCTCTGGGAACAGTTCCTGCATGGGAGATAACAGTGACTCCCCAGGAATCGCACTGTTCCTTTGAGGGCTGGGGCCAGCCCAGCGTGTGGCTCAATCCCAGGACAACCTGGCAGTGTCAATCTCTGCTGCCCTTGCTGGCTCATTTTTCTCTCCCAGCTGAGACGTAAATCACACAGTAGTCATTTTGTCAGTCCAAGGCTGGTGGCCTTGTCATGTCGCCTGTATGTGGGACCTGTGCATGAGTTGCCTGTGGTTCAGGATCGATCCCCAAGTGGGCCACCCCTAGACTAGTGGGAGCAGAACCAGCCTTTGGGTTTTGTTGTTGTTGGGTTGTGTATCTTTTTTTTTTTTTTCTCCCCTCCTTAGGGCAGCAAGGGTCCGTGTTCTGTTTCCTTTATCACAAGTGTAACTGATTGGATGGTGTGCAAGGCCACACACAGCCTTATCTCATCACATCCTGTTTGACTACATTATCCAGGGCTGCACTGATAGAAGTTCTCCTCTCTCCTTGTTTTGATTTATATCACTGTGCTGGACACTACATCCTCTCTCTGTTTCAGCCAGAGCTCAGCTACTGCAATAATTTAAGAGTGTTGTTTTGCTTTGCTCAGGAAGTCAGGTGCCTTTTGAACAGCAGCTGCTGCAGGCAGTTTTAGTGTAGCAAGCAAACCAGGCTTGATTTTGTGCTAGGCAGTGTGATAAGCACTCATCTGGAGCCCAAGCTTATGTTGGATATGATCTATGGCTAGTAGTGCTTGTTCCTTTGTAAACCAGTGTTATTCAGTGGTGAGACGGAGACAAAAATCTCGTAATGCAGCCTGTAGACGTAACGATTATATTACCTTGCCCAATACACAGAGGGAAATATCAGTTCTCCTTTCTTCCTTGCCTGGCGCTGCTGCCTGTTAAGAGCTTCTGCTTCACTTACAGCAAGTAACACTTACCTTAACTGGTTTTATTCACAGGATTAGGCAGCATTACTCTGGTGTCCTGGGTGGATAAGGATATTCACAGGGAATAGCCAGCATTGCTGGGGGATTGCAGGAGGCCCAGGGCAAAAGGTGAGATTGTAGCCAGTCTCACCACTTGGCTAAGTTATTACGGAGTGCTTGAGTGGAGCCCCCTCAAAAGGCTCAGTGAACGGCACCCACCCATCTCCACTGCTGCTGGATCTTCTGCTGAAACTGAGTGGCTCTGGCTCCAGGCTGATTTAATGACTGGAGTGCAGCTCCTGAGGAGCCTGAGCAACTGGTTGCTGGCTGGTGCTGCAAAAGTGCTGTTACCTTCCCAGATATAGTTCAGTGCTGGTTGGTCTTGCTACAATTGCATCTTTATTTTGCTCTGTAGAGACCCTGTAAACGTGTTCATGGTTTCTGTCCTCTTTTGCCTGCAAGCTTTAACAGACCTTAGTTACTGTTGAATAGCCGCTTTCCCACCTTTTCTCTTTCCAGTATGGTTTTTTTCCTGCAGTCTGAGTTGCACCCCTTTGGAGCTACTCATCTACTGATTGCACTCATTCTTCTCTTTCAGAGGGACTGAGCTATTATTGTAGTGTCCCGTAGAATTTCCCAGCCTTCTTCCTCTGGTAAGTTTGAATGCTATCTTCCATCATACCTTGCGCAATAGATTCCGTAGTATTCCAAACTGTTGCTTTCCTAAACCCAAATCTCCTTGTATGACTGCATTGTGCAAGCTCATTTGTTAGCGTGTTCTGGATGGAAGTAACTGACTGGTTGTTGCTGTTCCCAGGTTTTCTTATTGTTATAAACTACTCTAAAGTTATACTTTGAGCAGGAAGACATCTTCTCTTCTGGCTGAATTCAGTCTTTTTTGAAATTCTCTGTTTGACTCCTGATCAGATATGAAAATGTTGTGTTTCAGATCCTCTAGAGTAGCAGTACTTGGCTCATGTTACCGAGGTAGTGAATACTGGAATTGTTTGTTTTTATTTGCATTACAATGATATCAAGGAATACCTGTAATGGGAAGCAGTCCCTGCCCCCACAGCTTGCAATTCCATTAAATGAGACCAAGGATCAAGGGACGTCCTTGGTAAAATGAAGTGACTTGCTCAGAAGCAGGAGTGGAACCGCACTGTCAGACTCCACACGGCTGTGCTGGCAAGTGTTGCTGCCTGGGAGGACTGAGTGAATAGGGACGTCTCTGGTTAGTCTGTAGTGATTGATACTGATTCCAGCAGGGAAGGGGGGTGGCCGTGGAGCGGGGGGAGTCTTTTGGACAGAGCAGCTCTAAGAAAACTGAACAACTGGAGACAGCTGGCTGCAATTTTTCAGATCCTCAGGAAAGTATGATTTTGTGTTGAGCAGCTGCCACAAACACTTAAGAGGGAGCTGTTACCAACAGTAATGACTGAGGGATTGATATTAGAAAGCAGATGTGTCAGACTACGGAGTCTGTTAAAGATGTGCTCTCTGTCAATGAGACCTCGCTGAAGGGCTCTTGGCAGCTGTCTAGCCCTGCAGGATCTCTGAATCTCAATGAGACACCATGTGTGAAAGGAAAGAGAGTTAGCGTTGAAATTACCAGCATCAGAACAATTAAACCAAAGCTGCTGGAGCTGAAAGATTTTTGTGCTTTCTCCATGGTTTTGCTTTCCTCTGACCCAAAAGCTTGCCTTTGTGAGTGACTCATTTAAGAGATGGGCCATGGCAGAGAGAAGAACAGGGACCAAGAGTGAATAAGAAACAGTATTTGAACAGAGGGAAACATAAAAAGGAAGTAGAGATACTGTGGTGAGGAGGTGGAGGTGCTATGAGGGACTTGTGTCTTTGATCCTGGGAGAGAATCCATGACTAGACTCCACAAAGAACGGTAGTTAATCATCTCTCAGTAAAATAAGAGCGGGATCAGAATCACAACAACTGTAAGGTACAACACCAGAAATACGAGAGCCAAGAAGAGGAGTGTAAGTTCGGACTGAGGGAATCTGAAGGGAACAAACACCAAGCCTAGGACCTCTGGCAAAACTTCCTGTTACCAGAATGGGACAGCATCTTCCAAGTCCTGATCCTAAGAACTGTGCCTGGCGAGGGGATTCAGATGGGGGAGGAATTGTCTGAGCATGCATGGGAACTGGAATGTCTGCTTAGTGATTTCAGAATCTAATTCCCTCCACATCAGACAAAAGCTTTGTGATTACAAGCTCTTCCACAAGCAGAACTTAAAAAAAAAAAAAAAAAAAAAAAAAAAAAGATAGTTTACGAGTATTAAAATATATTTAGTGATATTAGAACACTCAATAATACAAATCTCCATTAAAGTTACCAAGCTGTATGTGTATAGTTACTACTGATTGAATGGGAAAACAGAAGCAAACTGAAAGCCAGATGCTGAAACATTTGTATTTTGTTAAAGTAGGTACTAATGAATATTATTCAAACCTTTCTTATAAATAACACATTCAACACTAGCATGTTTCTGAAAAATCCTCTATTTTTGGCCAGATTGCTTTTCAATGGGAAGTGATTCCACTGAGAGTTTTTCAACTTGCCATACTAATAAAACTATTTACCATAGAGTTTAGCCCCCTGCTTCTCTACAGTTTGCTTTGCTTGGTTTAATAAAAGGCTGCTTTGGCCATCAGTGAGTTCAGAGTTTAGATCAACAGTGCAGGAAACAGGCGGCCTGAAGCGTTCAGCCAGAGACCAACAGACAGATAGCACCTGACCAGGACTCCCTGTAGTAGTCTTTATTGCCTCTGAGCACGGCGTATTGCCTGGGATTGCACAGGGAGCTTAGTATTTAAGCAACATTATTTAAGAAAACTTTGCAGGCCCTTGAAGCCCTTGGCATCTTACCGAACTAGAGACATACAGTTTTAAGGATTTTCATGGTCATTTCAGTCTATGGAATTTCTTTGGAAGTTGTCAAAAAGAAGGCCAATTTATGTTAGTGTCTGGGTGATTATTGAGGTTTCAGCTGGGGGTGGCTAAACATCCTTGATTTTATAGTCACTACAATTCCACTTTTCTCACTATGCAACAGGAATAGCTTTACTGCCAAGAAGGGAAAGCAGAATCAGGCCCCAAGGTGTAGGAAAGTTGGGATTGGCCACAACAGTACATTTCAGTGCCTGCTGACCTAGCTGTAGCTTGGGATAGGACCAACATTGCTGGTCAAGGCACAAAAAATAAGAAGCATTAAAAAAAAAAAAAAAGTATCTAGTCACTTCAAGATTTATATTGTTTCTTCTCTCATTGCTTTTATGTTGCACATCTCCCTTGATTTATACCGACGTGAGACAAGGCTCACATATTCTGTCTCTTGCTTTCTGGACTTCCCTGAATATACAAGTGACATCTGCAGAAGCTGGTGCAACTTTTCTTTCGTGTTTGGAGAAGAGAGTCTTGGGAGTTGACACTGAACTGAATACATCATATGTTTTCTCCTCTACTTATTCTGGAGCTTGGATCAGAAAGGACCCAGAGTTTCCTTTGTCACCGAAGGTGCTTCGCACAGATGTGAAGCCTTGTAAAACATGAAATGATCAGGCAACAACTCCTAGGGTTTGGATGGGGGCGGAGGGGCAAAGTTATGCTTCAGATATAGTTGCTTAGTTTCCAACATAATAGTGTGCCGTGCTGAAATCATCTGCTAGTTATTCATCCGTGTCTTCATGGACATTAGGGAGATGAAAATAACTGGGTTCAAAGTAGGTGCTTTTTATGGTTGTGACGGCCATACATTCCTTAGGAGATGACTTTGTCTACTTGTATGCATTGCTAGGGCATTTGACTTGAGAACAGAGGTTGTAGCTTCCAGTGGCCATGGCTTTGGGAGTCATACAGTTGAGCAGTTAGAGTATGATTTCACTTGGTGTGGAGCCTGCTGACTGTTACGAGACTTGCAGCTCCAAATGCAGGTGGTACTATGAATACACTTGCTGTCACACCTTAGACTTCTTTCTGAACCCCTCCATTTCTCAGTCTGTGCCTTGTGTTGTGTTTAATGTGCATTAAATATGAAGGGTCTTGACAGCCTCCAGCGACTAGGGATGCTTGGGGAAATATCAAAAGAAGAACAGCTGGAACAGATAGCTTCTGTTTCTCTGTCAGAGTCCCCCTGTGGAAAGCTTACTCCTCTACGCTGATTCCCCAGCAGGACAATCTCTTGAATACCTGTGTAATTTTTTATTGAGCATCTGCCAGTGAAAGGGGATGTATTGGTGATAGATACTTGGTGAGGGAAGCAACTGTTACTGTTCATTTCAGGACCTCTTAAAGTCACATTGCCTGCTTTGGTGCCATTCACAGTGTGCTTGGGATGTCTGTCCCAGTGGTGAAGGCCAAGTGTGAGTTCCCCTTTCTGCCCCCCTCACCTCCCATTTTTTTCTTCCTTCCCATGTTCATTAGAGCTCTGAAAATGTATAGCATGGGTCAAGAGGATTCAAATAATCTAATGTAGGGGCTGAAATGGATGGATGGATGGACAGTGGTAGGCCATTCCAGTGGTTCATGTGTTCCGAATGTTCTCACAGGAAGTAAGTCGTATACCGGGTTTTCTAAATGTCCATGTGAACCACTTGTTAAAATGCTGCACCGTGATATAAGAAGTATACTGTGTCTAGAAGTTATTCAAATGCCCGGTATTATCTCCTTTGTTTCCTGAGCTTTTAGTGGGTTATGGAGATGTAAAATACGTATCTGCTGCTGGCTAAAGTCATTAAGGAGCAGTGAAACCTTCTGAGAGCCAGTGTTGTCAACTCTTTTTCCAACTTCAGCTTTTAAAACGATAAAATTCTTAAGAATTTCAGCTTTTATTAAAAAAAAAAAAATCTAGTCATTATGGTCTTTAATTTTGTAAACATGAAATCCAAAGAGGTAAGAAACCAAAGGGAGACTTAAAAAGGAGTGTATGATGTAATGCTTTTTTAAGTTGATGTCAGAAAAGTTTCTGGAGCCCTAAGCCCTGAATTTTTGAACTTCTGAAGTTGAGTGAATGGACCCGCTTTGCCTCTTTACCAACTAGGGCATGGCATAACTGTACAAATTTTGTTCTAGCTAGTTTTTGACATAGACCATGCCCAAATTTCTCCTCTGTCCTCCTCTACCACTGTGATATTTCTGAGCTAGTCTGACGTGGCATGTCAGAGGTCTCTCCTTACTCTCTTGTTCAGTACAGGTTTGATGATTCTGTTGCTCTTGCAGAAAAAGCCTTATTCTGATTTTCTTGCTACCCAGCTCAATGTGGTGATACGCAGGGAAGTTTTGAACTCTCTTATTTAACTGAATTCTCAAATGGTGGCTTGTGAACATTCTTTGTAGCTCAGATAACAAAACTAATAAAAAGGTAAACGAACAGCTTTGGGATGAAGGCAGGGGAATGATTTGTGTCTTTAGAAGACATTTGTCTTATATATGGTTGATTGGAAGTGTCTGTATGGTCTCAAGTTGCTTTCTGAATGACTGTTTTAGCAGCTCCACTCAATGACTTCAGCCTCTACTGTAGGCGTTTATAAGTAGATTATAATTTTTTGTAGTTTTCAAGAGCTTGCAGCTGCCTGCTTAGGTTCAATGACCACTCAGTTTCTGCTCCTGCCCAGTGGCAAACTAATAGCCTGAAACTGGTAAAGGATGAGGGGGCAGAGAGGCACAGAGAACTGAAGGAATTTGCCCAAGGTCGTTTTGAAGATGAGCAGTAGAAACAGGCTAAGGACCTAGGATTCTTGACCTGCAACCTAGTGCCTTTATCCTTTTACTCATGGTGCCCTCTGCTCCTGCCAGAATATAGTCCTGAGATTTGGGAGACATTGAATTAAACTGTCTGGCTCCAGGAATTGCTTTTTTAGAAGTGCAGCTGATCCTTGAGAAGAAGAAATGTCAGTGTTTAAAAATGACACCGACTACTAACTCTGATCCAGTGAAACAGTATCTAAGAAAATTTCAACCCCAGTGCTCAGTGATGACTAGATAATTCATCACTGCTTTATTTTGTATAGTCTTTCCCACAGACTGAATCCCTGTATGCGTGCTTCAGAAAGTTAAATAACAGTTACACAGATAATGACAGCAGGGGGAGAAGGAAATTAGGAGACAAAGACACAGGCAAGAAGACATAGTGTCTGAGGAGAATCGGGAAGTGATAGGGAGTTAATGAGATACGGGAGCAGGCTGTTGTATCAGAAGGAGTTGTAGAAAAGGCTTTCATCTCAACATTAATAGAAATTAAGCATGTGGTTGAGTTAGCATTTAAGGTAAACTTGAAGTAAAAACCCTCCTTACTGAGGTTTTTAAATTTTCTTTTTTTCTCTAGTACTCCTCATTTTCCTAGAGAGAAGGATTTCTAACTGACAGATGGGATGTGTTTGTCATCACAGGTTCTGAGTCTGCTTCTCCGTGTGGTACCTTGGAGTTTCTAGCTGGCACCATTACCTCCAACGAGTGGAGTTCTCCCACCTCCCCTGAGGGGAGCAACGACTCAGGGGGCAGCGAGGCCTTGGACAAACCCATTGACAATGACGCTGAGGGTGTATGGAGTCCGGACATTGAGCAGAGCTTCCAGGAAGCGCTAGCCATCTACCCGCCATGTGGACGGCGGAAGATTATCTTGTCAGACGAAGGCAAGATGTATGGTAAGGAGAAAGAAAGGGCACATCACAACACTCCAGGCAGCCTACCCTGTGCAGGCCACTTGCCTTGTACCAAATGATGTTCTGAATGAACTCTTCTCTCAGGCAATCCCAAGTTGATGCAGTTGGTCGCTTCAAGTTGTATTTAGGAAAATCAGTGAAGATTTTAACATTCCATGCACACAGATCAGAAAGAATTACAGATGGCTTTTTTCAGCGAAGTATCAATAAGGTAGATCCCAGAGCTGGGCATGCTACTGAACTAATCTTTGGATAGATATATAATGGCTTCATGGTGTGACTTAAGTCTATCTTTTATGGTATCTCTCACTGCTTTCTCCAACATTCTTGTTATCCTAACAGGTAAAGGTCTGCGTCTCTGGTGCTAAAGGGCAGAAATTCAGCCCCTGAACCCCTGAATGGCTCTGCTGGTGGTGTGCAAACACCTACAGTTTGTTAACTAGCTACACTTGAGATCTTAAGAAGGGCAGAAAACAGACCTCTCTGGCTGCTCCCTTTCATTGTAGTTTGCCTTCTTATAGTCCTGGCATGAATGTCTTTCACCTGTGGGTTCTTCTCAGCTAGCTAGCTAGACACCCAGCCCTGAATGCAGAGAAGCGCTGGCTTGCAGCTGCAGCAGAAGTCAACCTTTTAGGTGGTAGACATGATTTTGAATTGGATTTTTGGCCTATTCCACAGTTAAAATTTCTCTCTTGATTTTGTCCACAAAAAAGTTGGTCTGGGCTGGATTCTGTAGCTTGGTATTGGAAGAAGCCACCAGGTATTTCTGTGACTAAAAAGCAAAGCAAAGGTTGAGAGTGCACAATATTTGGTTAAAAGTCCCAAGGTGTTAAAACTGTTTCTCAAAGCACTAGCAAGGATCTTATGAAAGGCAGCCTTCTTCCTACCCAGTCAGTGCTTGCTTTGTTTTCCTTTACGTTGGAATTGGTGCGTCTTTGCAGGCCCTCTCATGGGAGCACCATGCCCTGAAGCTTCATATGGAGCACTTCACAAGTCATTCTGCAGGTTTCTGTCCACCCAGTGGGCCATTGTTCCCTGAGCTAGGGAATGGATTGCTCTCACTATGGGGGCATGGGTGGGGTCTTGCTTACTACAACAGATGGTTTTACTGGATACATACATCATTGTGTCTGTACAGAGCAATATATGTTGAGTAAGGCTGATCACTGAAGCTCAGCACGTGTAAATATTCTGATGTAGACATCAATTCCTGCTCTATGCTGGCACAAGCATTTTTGTGGTTGTGCTATGGAACCAACCAGGGAACTGAACCAGCTTAAAACTAACACAGCCAGAAAGGGGAAAAAAGTGAACTTTAATTTGGATATGCCCCCTGATTTGTTGCACTGCACAGCTGCTTGTGCTGGTACTTAGAGAAGCGATGATGAGAGTGGGAATGAGCAGCCATGGTTGAGGTGAGGGTAGGACTGCTTCTTCCAGAAGCAATGCTTGCTTAAAATGTTATTAAAACTAAAATCTTACTTGAAAATCCACCCCATGGTTATCAAGCATAGATTAGTGATGTGCTCCTTGCCGCTGTACGTCTGCACTAGTTTTCATGACAGGTGACTTTTTAAATTACTGGTGAAAAATTACAGTTGTGTTTTGAGACTGTCTTTTACTAATCATTCTGCCTAGTCCCTGAAATACTTCAGCTTTGGAGTGGATGTGTCAGAGCAGAGAACGAAATGGACCAGAAAAGAAGTAAGAGTGAGAGCAAAAGTAAAAATTAAGTAAAAATTACTACAGAAACCACCGAGAGTTAGCTGGGGCCTGACCTAGCATGGGCTGATGTTTAGTGGTAAGCCTCTAGTTAACTACACTGGTGAGCTGCAGAAGGTAAATAACCTACGTGCAGGGTGAAAAGTTTAGGCTAAGCTCTGGGAGAAGAAATGAACAGCTTTTCTGCAAGCCTTCCCCCACTACAAAAATGGGACAGTGTCCCTGCTTGCCTTCAGTGCACCTGTTCCCAGCATGGATGGTTGGTTCAATGTGCTCCTGACAGAACCCGAGGCACTGATTTATGCCCTCCTTTGCTTACTAGTCTCCAGGATCCACGCCAAGGAAGCAGGACCCAGCCTGGGATCTATAGAAAGATATGACCGGGCAGGGAGAATAAATATAGTCCCTGATTTCATCTTCACCGCTTATGAGCCAGCTCATGGAACAGGACAAGCTGTATGAGGAGCTGGCCCTGCCTCCAAGGGATGGTTGTTCAGCTGTCCTGTGACTGACTTGCACAGAACTCATTGAACCAAAGGGTGAGGTGTTACAGAGAACTATATATGCCCCTTCCCCTGAGAAAAGGGGAACCATTTCACTGTTTCCCACTGAGGAGTGGCTCGTGTGGTACTACTCTTTTGGGCATGATGTTCCAGGTCCCACGATCTTTCCTGTGTGCAGTTTATATACTTCACACCTGTTGTGAGGCAACCTGTTATCAGTTTAAAGTTAGCAGCTTTTACCAGCAAACATGTTGAACAAGCTGAAGTGCTCAAGCCAATGTGAAGAACTTGCACTGTTTTGTTTGAATACATTTAACATTGCACAGAAAGGTCTGTTTCAGCCTATGTTTCAGGCCTCATGCTTATGTTCCCTAGAGCCTTTTCTGAGTTGGCTTGTTGCATATAGCTCTTTAGATGACACTCTGCTGATTGCTGAGTGGACATGATTCCTACTTCACCTGGAAGTCAGCCAGGCTCTTCTCTGTACATTGGCGATCTGTGTCTTGATGCCTTTGCTGCCTTCTTTTCTTTCATTATCTTTTTCCCTCCTAGATATGTTTCATTACTGGAGGCAGCATCCTGACTGAATAAGCTCATACCACAGCACTGCTCTGGGTACAAGCCCTCACTGTCCTCTCCAGCAGTCTTTGCTTACCACCTGCTTAGGGCACAAAAAGCTGTCTCATCTGATATGGGATGCTATATTTTCTCCTAATGATCATGTTGACATTAGAAGCAGCGAGTCCAGGGCATCATTAACTTACTGATCTGGTGCCTTCTGGTACCACTGAGGTCCTGCAGGATAACTTTTATAAGTGTTGCCTGCTAGAATACTGTGGGGGTACTGTATTACAAATCTGGCTCTTATATTTTCCAATTATGTTTTTCCATGGGAGAAATAATATCTGTAGCATTTGTACCAAATAAGTAATCATAGAATTTGGTGTTAAGAGTCACTGTCTCCTGGCATCTTCAGTACCGGTCTAGAGAAAGGAGAGGGGAAAAAACTTAGTACCTTTGTGTGATTTGCATGGAGATGCTAAATAGAGCAGGTCTCCCAACACTACTGAGGACAGAGAAATAAAAAATAGTAACTAGCAAAGTGATATTTATTTTGACAAAACACTGCTGGGGCCTTGATTTACAAGTGAGGAAGTACGAGCTTGGAAGAACTGAGCTACTGCCTTAGCTGTCCAGTTTTCCCTTCCACTGCACAAACATCTGGCTTGGAGTGCTTTTTTGTAAGAGGAGCTAGAACTGGCAGCTGTTTGTTAGATTGCTGTTCTGTAGGAGGCAGTAGTTTAGCAGCTGGTTTACAAACAGCTCAGCCATTTCTGTGCTGAGCAGGGTGGGGCAGACATCTGGGGGCAGACCTCTCTCTCCCAGGCTTGTGCCGTCTCTTTGTGAGTCAAAGCCCTGATCAGCTGATAGGAAATACTTAAAGATGTCCAAAGCTCAGAGGCTGAATGATAGGAGGATAGTTAACCATGTTACTTGTTAAAACCTGGAGCACGCAGTGAACTGCAAAGACTTGAGCTTGCAACGTGAATTAAGCTGGCATAAAAGGTCAGTCTGATGCTGAAAACTACCATGTCACAGGTGGTCCCTCCCACCCCTGTTCTGAAGTGACTAGGTAAATTTGCAGGATATTGACTTCACTGACTGATAACATATCGTTTTGAGATGTTTTCCCCGACCTCAAAAAGTCACTAAAAGTAAAACCGAAAAGCAAACAAATAAACCCAAAGAAGCACAAAATAGACACTGCCTGTCCCAGTTCATAAACACTACTTCTCCTTGAGGGGAGGGAGAAGCATGGCAGCTATTACAAATATGAAAACCTTCAAGGTGTCAGTCTTCAGACGCTTTCTTCTATATCTAGTTTAGCATCTTACTTGATGATGTTTCAGTCAAAACAATTGGAACATGCTGAGAATGTGCTCAGTTGACACTGAACTGCCTGGCCCAGGTAATTGCAAAATTTGGATTTCAGCTGTGATATCCCTCAGAGAGATACTTCTGCAGTTCCTATCCCTTCTGTTATTGTGACCTAGTGAACTGCAGAACAGCCCTTTATCCCACAGTTTTGGTAACAAAATTAAATCTCCCATTTTAAACACCAGAAGACAGACGAAACTTATATTCATGGACAGTCGGTCAGGATGCAGACTTTTTGCTCCTCTCCTTTTCCTGGTGGCAGGTGTGATGTCTTTGGAGTTGCTCAATAACAAGTTTTTGTTTCACTGAGCCAGCTTTCAACTTCGCTTTTGTGTGGTTTTAGTTCTTTGTTGTTGACTAGATGAAGCCAGATTTCTGGAGACCTTTGCAACAGGTTAAACTTCTGCTGGAGTTTGTCAAGTTTTTCCTTCCATCTCCTTTGTAAGCCGAGTTTAGGGTTGTTCATGTTAAACTGTATGTCAGTTTAATTGGTGTTTTCTCCATGCAAACATAAAAAGAAATATTTTTCCATGAGTTCCAAGCATTTCCTGAACAGTGAGAAATTTACCACTTTTGAAACGCCAACCAACCAGAAAACTGATTGCTGTTAATAGAGTTAATAGTACTGGCTGTGGCATCTTTCCTTAACGTACTTAGTACTGAACAGAAATATATTAGCAGTTTTATTGTGTATCACATGTTATCAAAATTATTGTGACTACTTTTTGGGGGGCTTTATTCTGTTGTTTCAACAAAGGGCACATACTTTTTTCTGTCCCTTTTGATTTTTAGCAGCTTTGTAGTCCCATTTTTATCTGTCAGGCTTAAAACCAAGCATGTTGTGTAGGATTATGTTTTTCTCACTGTATATGTCTGCAGCCACAGAGCTTTCATCATGTCCAGGTAACTTCCTTCATTAAGAACATTACATTACCCTTTTGGCTTCTCCTCTGACTTTTTCATTTCTAAATTTCAAACGTTTAGTAATTCTCCAAGATAGAGTTGATCTTGTAGTGGTATATTGTCAGCAAGGCACTTGTTCTGATTTTTTTGCATTGTAAGTAACACAGCCAGTTTAATTGATTTCTAGTTTAGTGAACCAGCTTTATGCTTTGTAGCTGTATCCACTCATCTGCCTTGTACCTGAGACACTCTTCCAATTTCATTTGTCAGCCTTTTCCCTTGTTGAAAGTCATTGTTTTGCTTCTGCTGTGCTTGTGGATAACTTTACACATTTCCAGTTGTTTTCTGAAAAGTTTAGTAAAAAAGCCTTAGTGGTTTTTTACATTTTTAAAAACACTGTGTACTTTCACAATTGGATCCAAATATTTCCTTTGCTAATCTGCTCTTAAATATACAAAATGTTAATTTACATTTAAAATTTCAGATTGAATTCAAAACCTGGGGAAAAAAATCAGACATGGAAAATGAAAATTAATAATGTCCACTGGCTTGGGTTTCTTTTTTCCTTAAAACAAGCACATGTAAAGTTCTCTTCTGGACAGGTTTTTGCAAACACATTACCAGAAAGATCTCAAAAACATGGAGTGAGTTCTGAGAAGAGCAACGAGCATACCAGACTTAACATTGAGCTCTGGGAGTTGAACGGACTGATTTAGGAGGAAAGATTAAAGTAGCTAAATATACATAGCTTGGCTAAGCGATGACTGAAAGGTGGAGGGTGGGGGGGACACATAATAACAGTCTAAAAATATTTGAAGGGTGTTAACATTTAGGAGGGAGAGGGATTTTATGTGGAACATGTGAGCATGACTAGGATTAATGGGAGAGAAAGAAGGAATATAGGATGGATATCAGCAGAAGCTTCATGACAGCAGGGTGCTGAGGGATCGCTCTTCTGCAAGGAGTTAGAATGGAAATGCTGTTGTTGGGGACTTTTAAAATTGTATCAGACAAAACTGTAAGGAATATATTTGTAAAACTAGTCCCGAGGAATGTGGGGGGGGGTGTGTGTGTGTATGTCATGTATGAATGAGAGGTGGATTCTAGATTAGACGTACTATGATTTTTACACAGGAAACAGAGAACAGTGGGCATTAGGTGGTGACCGAATATTGCTTTCCACTGTGAATATCTGCAGGTTTTTTTCAAAATTGTTACTATTATGATTTAAAATATGTGTGTTTTTGTGACATTAATAAGTTTATTAGACTGATGGGCACAGAGGCCCTTATTCAGGTCTGAAACAGGAGGAGCAAACTTCAAGATAAATACAAGGAGTGCTTTCTCAGAATTTGTCTTAATTCTGTTGATTAGTCAGACATTGGGTAGAGAAGGGTGATAGCATTTCTCAAGCAAGGGGCTGCACATACATAGAGGGAGCTGATAAGTGTCAATATGGAGATTGCGTGGAGACCTGGCAGAGGAAAAAAGGAGCTTTCTTATTTCTACAGTGCAAGTAAGCAAAACCTATCACATGGACTCTCTTTTAAAGTGTCTTTCAAAGGCATGCCTTGTTGCTGGAGGGCATGTATAAATATAACTTAACAAAACTTTATTAAATTATCCCTATACTTCTGTTAAGCAAAAGCAGTACAAGACAATATAACCTTTCCAGGATCTAGTGCCTTAAGGGGTGTCCCAAAGTGAAGGAAAGCTGCTTGATCAGAAACAGACAAGATTACAGCTAAAAGAAGAGGCAGTATTCTCATTCATGTAGGATCCAGATAATGAGCACATGAGAACTAGGACTGTCTATTGGTTTAAACAGTTGCTCATTAGCTAATCCATAACAAGCCCTGTATTGTCTGTGCATGGTGAAGATCTGGGCAGCAAAACTGGAAAGGCTGTGTGCAGTTTGTGCCCAGACAGATGGTCTTGTAAGTCTGTTGGTCACTGGCAGAGCTGACTTAAACCTCTGGGGCCTGGGTACACCTGCTGCTGAAGGGTGCATAGCCAGCAGCTGTTCCTCATTGCTGTCACCTTGAACTTGTGACCCATCTTCTGGGTACTCCTTCAAATTCTCTGAGGCTCACTGCATGCACATATACAGGCATGGTCTTACTCTGTCTCTAGCTTCTCGAACAGGAAATGACACTGTTTTCATTGAAACTTTTTCATGTAAAATGTCTTTAGAATCACTGTTCTTTCCTCGTGAGTGTGATTTGTACAGTAATTGCAAATCCCTTTTTAGGAGCTTAGATTGGCGTCTGTGGACTGGAGTGCCAGGAGTGTAACCCATGCTTGATGAGATAACCCAACAGGAAGGACCCAAGTTGTTGACTGGAAGTGCTGTAGACATAGGCCTATTTCTAAGCGTCACAGTATTACAGGGAAACCACACGTGCATGTGTGGTATTTAGCACAATGTTGCCTTCAACCTTGACTGGGGATTATGAGCATTCCTGCATATGAACACGGCATCATCATCTTTAGTTGTAGAATCATAGAAAATGGTGCTGGGAGGGACCTTCGAAGGTCATCTCATCTGTTCCTGTGCCTAGAGGCAAAGCCAGCTCTACTTAAGCTGTTCATGTCTAGTCTGATCCTTTATGGCTAAGATTGGAGGAAAGTGATTTGACGATTCTGGATACAGCAGCTTTCATCTAGAAGGTAGTTGAAGCACCTAGAGAGTTGCAAATTTCCTTCTGGATCCATATGCATTTTTAGGTATCCCTGCAGCTTAAATAGTTTGGTCATCCTCTTGTTCCTGCTGTCCTGTCACTGCTTGAGTTGTGGTTGCCCAGCTATCTATCAGACTGCTGTAAACTCAGTCAGGGAACAGTTGTTTAAAGAATGTAGAACAGAGTTGCTCCAGTGCTAGAAGCAGAAAGAGAGTGGGAGGAAAATATCACAAGCCACTGTAAGGAAATTTTATGAGCTTGACAGAATTCAGCTATTATCCAGACCAGTTCCTGGGTGGCTACCCAGTTATGAAGCCTGTGTTTCTGCTAGGCTTTTCTGTCCACATTCTCTTTTTGCCTGTTACAGAATAGAACATCTTTAACAACTATTTTTGCTAGTGCTGGGATGGTGTAAAGCTGTTCTGTGTTGAGACCACGAGTATATTTCCTTCAGAAATAGTGAGATGACCTAACAGTTCACTGCAGAAGAAAAGAGGGAGTTGCCACTCCTGTTTCCTTGCTCCCCTGCTCTCCTCCTGGTTTTGTGCTCCCACTCTTTAGGCTGACTTTAGTTTCCAGCAGACTGCTTTGCTGATCCATTTTAGCTTGCTAAACAGGTAGCAAACTACTCTGGCAAAATGAGCTGGACAGATTTCTGCCAGATTAGAGAGTTGAACTGACCTGTGGAATGATCTGGTGAGAGCCAGTTAGGGGAAAAAGGCAAACACTTTTTCAGCAGTAGCCAGCCATTTGTTTAAGCTGAAGCTATAACTTGATGATTTAAAGTAATAATGGACAATGATTGCACTCTAAATTATGATGGCAAAAACTGAAGGTGGGTGAAGTGGCAGCCATACCACTTACAAAATCAGTATTCATTTATTTGTATAATGCAAGAACAGTCTCTGGCTTCTTTTGCTCTCCTTGAAGCTGCTGCATAATTTTCAGTTGGCCGGGACTGGGTCCTGGTGTAGTCTTACATGTCAAGTGAAACAGTCATAGCTCCTCACAGGACTAAGCCAGAACAGGCCAGATGCCTTGAGAACTGCACGGTTCTGTGCTGGTCATGCAGCAAGTGGCTGTATGTATCTCACAGACCCCTTTTAGCTCTGATTTCTGTGATAGCTGAAGCTCTGAGTACTTGGTCAGCCTGTCATCTGGGCATGTGCACAAGATTAGCACTTGGGCAGAAATCTGCAAGAAACAGTGTACTATTGGTGCCAGCAGAGGCAGCTGACTGCAAAGTGAGGGGGAGAGGTGCTGAAGTTTTTGCAATCCTTTGAGGCAATATCACTGAAGCGCTATTGAGAGTTGCTTTCAGATACCTTGCAGCTATTGGAAGTTAGTGAAACAAGCAGACAAGACGTTTATTGACCTAAGGAAGAATTTAGCAGATGTCTGGGTCTGTAATGTAGAACTTGGACTCATGGGACCTGGAGGATGTTGTTATAGTTAAGCATTAGTTTCAGTGCTACCCTCAACGGTCATGTTTTTCTGAACGTGGGCCTTAGTGAATAAAGTATGTTTGTGCCTGTATAATGTTGTCATTCTCAGGTGTCCTAAGAGACTGAAAGCTGTTAGTTTGGCATGCCTTTCCATGTAGGATTGTTATTGGCTGTTTCGGGTGTTACCTGATACGCTCTCTGGCATATGAAGGACTCGTATTACTGTATGCAGCTGCTTTGGTGTGATTGTGGGATTTCCCAGCCAAACTGAATCTAAACAATTTCTATAAGATTCTCATCAGTCTTACTCTGGGAAGCACCAGAACAAGTCCCAGCTCTGTTCCTGTTGCAGCCCTTAATGTATATACGGAGGAGTACTTATTGGATGGATTATCTTACATTTCTATGGCCTGAGGTGATAATGTGGGAAAACACAGCTGATGAGGACATGCAATTTATGCACTGAAAAACTAAAGGCTGAGGGGTGGTGAAGAGCTGTGTAGCCTGGAGCTTCCCATTAGGCTGATGGTGAGGGATTGCTGCATGCATACATTATTGTACCTTAGTAAAAGCTCATCTTTACAGGGAGTAACTCCACATGCCTTTGGGGCAGTAATTAGGAGGCACTTTAACTCTGTCTAGCCTTTAGACAAATGATGCAAGCACAGGAAGAGCCTTGACCATTTTCTTACCAGTCCTGTATGTGTGTGAGGGTTAGGTGGAGTACAGTTCCAGGCTACAGTTTCTCTGGTGGCAAAACTGGTTTAAGAAGTTCTGCCCTGGTTCTTTCTCTGTTCTCTCTGCTGTGCCAACGCCATGGTTAATGTGGCCGCAAAATGAACTATTTCACCAGTCCAATTAAAAATAGGCTGATTGGAAAAAACAAAACAAAACCAACAACAAAATCCAAATGGGGAGGGGCTTATTTTTGAATTTTTGGTAATTAGAGTGGTGCGTGTCAGTCCTGCTCCCCCACTCCCCCTCCCCTTCTTCCAGCAATTTAATTGGTACAGCTACACACAGGTATTGATGGAATATTGCAGGAGGAGGAACTACCAGCTGAGGAGAGGAGAACCTCTTCAGGTTGTTTTGTTGATGACGAATTTGTTGCTGTAACTACACCCTTGGTGACTGACTTTTCATTTATCTTCACTCTGTGCTTGGAACCAATAAGAAGCTTCCCAAAACCTGCAGGGTCTGTAATTATTATCCCTTAGTCATGCACCTTGCGTGAAGTGTCTTAAACTGGCCATCAAGAAACAGCAGTTTCTAGATGGGGATAGCACTTCTTGTGTTTCTAGGTGTGAATTTAGGTTATACAGTGGAAAAGGAGAAGAGTAAACACTAACCTTCCCAGCAAAAGGCCTTTTACGCAAGACGAGGTTTCAGTATTTAGACCAGTTAGTAAGTGAGAGGACTGAGTTTTATGACCTCAGACAGATTGATCACCCGAGGTGCTTGACTGGCACATTCTGCCCAGCAAATAAAGCTTCAACTTATTTGTAATTTCAGAAGAGGAATGAGCTCAGCACTGGCACAGTCAAATGATGAAAACAGGCATGTTGGGGAAGAGATGATGATGATGATGTGGTGGTGCTAATCACTTCAATATCGTGTTTTCAGGGATCTGATTGTTTTGATGTGTTTCAGAAATACTGGCTCAGCTTTCTTTGAGTCTTCATCTTAAAATCCCCTTATTGTAGGGACTGCATGACCTCAGGGGATCATCTTCTTGTGGAACGTTAATACTGAGCAAACTCAAGCATGGAATAAATGATCAGAGTGAGGAAACTTTCTTCTCATAGCTGAATATAAAATTCTCCAGTATGTGTAACTGTGCTATGGGAACTCAAACCTGACTATTAAGCACTGAAGTTCTGCATCAGTGGGGAGAGACATGTCTTCATAGGATAGGCCAGTGCAGTAAAATGCAGTATGGTTTTCTAGAGTCTCTTTCATGGGAGATGATCCCAGTATGATGGTCATAGTGGTGTATTAAGTTCTTTTATTGCCTCCTGAATGCAGTTCTCTGGATTCAGTGTCGAAGTTAGGAATAAAAACACAGGTTGTTAAAAAAAAACCTCGAAAGGAGCTTGATCAGACTGAACTTCGTTGTTATTAATATATCATTTAAAGAGTTGTCTACTGCTCCTGACTAAAAATAAACTTGCTGCTCTTGAGATAGTCTGCTGCTGGTGGGGCTACTTCCATCTGGGATTTGCCACAGTTGCAGTCCAGATAAATGGGAAAAACAAGACACCATGCTGCATTACTTGCTCAGTATGTTTAGTTTGTAGGTAACAAAGACTGAAGACCAGTGAAGAGCAAACAACAGAGTTTAGAGATTAATGGTGAGGGAGTGAGGATGGAGGTTCCCAAGGAGAGGTGGAAAGACAGGGATGAGTAGGGAGATGGTTATTGCAGAATTTTTATTGACTTTGGGGATAGCCTCAGCTCTGGTAGTGGAATTAATAGTAAAAGTAGGAGCTGAAACAGAGAGGGAGGGAAGGATTGAGCCTTTGACAGTGGTTGGGTGCTGAACATCATCACTGTATTATGTAAGCTGTATACCAAGACAAAGCTCAGAAAGAGGGGGAGAAGGACCTATAGGAGAGATAGAGGCCAAAGTCTAAAACTTCATAAACAAGTTTTCTGAAAAAGAGATTTTAAGGTTGAAAGCAAGCATGCTAAGTAATCAAGAAAGATGTGACATTAATGATTGCCAAAAGTCAAGGAAGATAGGAAGGGATGAACGAAACCCAGGCCAGAGAAGGAAAGGCCATGTACTGCATTTTTGCCTGCCTTGAAAAAGGTGGGCTGGGAAATTGGAAAGCTAGCAGAATCTTCTCACCAAGGCTTTGGTAAGAAAAGATGGTTTGTGATGAAGGGAAAGTCTAATAAAGATAGCACTAAAAATAATGTTAAGGATTATATCAGTAAGAGTTGAGTGTCTGTGCACCTTGATGAGAAGATGGGATTAGCCATCAGAAACACAAAAATGGGGGTTTTGACACATGCAGCCCTGTTCTGGAAAAGGTGATGCCCAGGAAGGCATTTAGTGTAGCTGGGAGGAGGAAGCAGTGGAGTGAGACATGGAAAGTAAGGCTGTGCAGGGAGGTATGGATCGGGACAGACCCCAGTGGCAGTTAGTCCCATGTTGTACATGCACATGTGAACATAACACACACTGCTTTTGCCTTAAGTGTCATTCTGGTAAGACTTGCTTGGCAGTTAGTTTTGCTTCGTATGCATAGAGAAACATTGACATTTGGTGGGCGGCTGACATGTCCTTAATTAAATTCCCTCTTGTGTCTAGATTTATTTGTCATGCTGTTTGATGCACACAGTTCATTATGTTTATGTTGACTGTAATCAACAGTTAACTTAAATGCTTAGCAAGTTCTGGAGACAGCCGTGTCCCAGGAGCTACCATTAAATGATACAAAGAGATTGAAATGATAGTTGAGATGGCTTCCTTGACCTTGTTTTGATTAACCTTTCACCGGATACAGCTGGATAGTTACTTCTGCAGTTCTCTTATCTTTGCTGCACTTCACAGGTAGGTGCATATCTTTGCTTTGGATACAGAAAATATATCACTACCAAGAAACAGATACTTTAATGCAGTTCCCCACTGGAAGGATTTTGCAGAAATCATCGAGTTGTTTGCTCTCACTCATCACAGAATAGAGGCTTTTGGTGGTTCTTCTTTCTTTGGCAACAGGTGTACAAGGAAGTATAAGGCCTAAAGAGATGCTTTATCTGCCTCTTTTACAAGCAGTAATATACCATTACTAGCAGAAAGCCAGCACGAAGCTTTGAGGTAGGACTGGGAAATGCTTTCTATGGCTGTGGGTATTTCCTTGATTTTCTCCCTTCCTTAGAGACAGACACTTCTCTCCTCTTATATTGAAAGGAGCACAGGTGTAGAATGGAGAATCAAAAAGCCTCTTTATTAACTTCTCTTAGCAACACCTTCCTGGATAACTACTGAATGCAAAATATTGCTATTTAGTGTAAGATGGAGCGGGAGCTAAATTGATGCCCTTGGAAATGTATCTGTTAGGAGTGAGAGGTAAAGAACATAAGAGAGTATCTCTTTACTACTTTTTTTCATGCCATGCTTCCAAGGGGAAGGCTACAGGGAGGATAAAGAGTTTTTGGGTGCTGCGCTGCAGTTGGTATGTTGGCTAGAGCTTCATGAAACCCAATGCGCAGTTTCGACAGAGGAGGCACAACTGTTGGCAGGTTCTGGTGACCATGGCAGGCCTCAGCAGGAGTTATTCTAAGAACACAACATATGATCAGATTACTGAGGGACACTTTACATGGCTCTAAAAAATGAACCATCTGACGGTTTATGACAGCTCTGCCTGTTCCAGCCAAGTGAGGAGTGCTAGTCTTTGCTGACCCTGCAGCCAGGGCTGTGAAACAAAGAAAGTGCTTTCCAGAGGCTGCAGACCTAGAGGCTTCCAGCAGTGTAATACCTGCTTACATCTAACTTCTGATAAGAAAACCAAAAGACATTTAGAACTTGCTTCTCTTGCAGTTTTGATTCATGGTAATTTAATATGTTCTTGCTGCAGAGTTTACTGGGCTTGGCAATTTGCATAGTTCTATATTTAGTAATCCCAGTGATGCTAATGTCTCTGTAGAATGATCTGGTTTTCCTGCTACCAGTATCTTTATTAGCTTAATATTCCCTGCCACCTTTCTGTTTTTCCCTGGCTCTGTGGGGACACAATTCTGGAAGAGGAAGGCTGTATGAGAGGTGGTGGTATGTGGGAAGCGAATTCTAAAACTGGAAATTTTGAGGATCCACATTTGAATGCACTTTCTAGAAAATTTCTCTCTAGACAATTTTCCTATACCAGCTTCTGATATGTGCAATTTGTGTGACAGTTTCCCCTCCCTCTAGTCTTCTCCAATGAAGTGCATGGCCTGAGAGCTTTGCAATTTTTGCTGATGTTGTCAAAGACAAACAGTTAAACACACACTTAGGGAAACACCTCCCACTTTCCCAGGCTCGACTAGAGTTTATTGCCTCTCCTCCCTGCTTCCTAGTTTCAGCTTCCCTTGTTTTATTCTCTATAACACTCAGTCACTCCTAATTCCTTTGATGAGGTGCTGGGTGGCTCAGGAGGTTGGTGACACTGTGTAAAGGTTTCTTTCTGCTAGTCCTTGCTTTTTAGTCTTTTTTTCCTCTGGTGCTCCTTGCTTCTTGCTGCTCCTCTGCTCCTACATGGGTTCTTGATGGGCTGCAGTCCTTTCAGGGTGGTCCCTGCTCTGGCGTGGGTCCTTCATGGGCTGCAGTTGCCTCAAAGTGTACCCTTTCTGCCATGGAGCACCTCTTTCCAAGAGTACTTTTTCAGCCATGTCCCCAACAATGCCCCCTACCACATGTCTCCTTTTCTCCAAATGTGTCTTTTTACATATCTTGCATTTCTCCTTCTGTGCATCCTCACGTCTCCTTTTTGTGGTGCCTTTTGTGTGTCTCCTCATGTGTCTCCTGCCCCTAGTTGCTATTGCCCTTTCCAAAATATGTTTGAGCAAAGGTAGCTTGTGCTCCTCTGACTGGTTGAGGTTTTGATGGATCGGTGTTTTCATCCATTTTGGAGATGGCTGGAATCAGCTGTGACTGGCACGGGGCTGTTCATGGCATCCTCTCACACAGATTATCCCTGCAGCCCAGTACTGCTGAAGCAGAACAGTGCTCTGTCAGACTGCTCAGTCTGTAAACCCTTTAAAAGTTTGCCTGAAATTCTCCACATCCACTTCTTCTCAAGGCTAGTTTTTCCTCTAACTCATTAACTCATTCCCTTTGCCCCTCAAAGGGTCCTCTTGGTGTACATAAATTTTCCTTCTTGTTTCTTTATAGATAATGGGGTTTGAGCACCTTGTTTTGTTTTGCACATTTCCCACTTCTGATGTGGGTCAAACTGTCCTGAAATTTTCTATATGCTGGCGTCTGTGTGAGAAGAATCACTTCCGCTGTTTTTACCTTTCAACGTGGATCCATGTCCAACAGATAGAGGCTTTGAAAAGCCATAAATAATATTCTTGACTCTAGAAAATGGTAGTGTGGTTTTGTGTTGCTAGTAATTGGTCTTGGCTTTGTAAAAATGGTTACATTGGTTGGAAAAGCAGCCAGGTGGAAGGTAGCATAACAGCATTTGCTCCCATCAAACTCTCTTGGGCATGTAATCGTGCTACTGCTGAAACTGTGGAAACTGAAGAAGTCAGTGGTTACTTGCATGGCATTGTGTTTCTGGCACAGAAATAGTTCCTCGTTTGTGTATAGAGGAGCTGGAGCTGTTTTCTTTTCTCAACTACAGACCTGATTCTTCTCCCAGGGGAATAAGGAGAGCTTCTGTAATGACACCAATAGGAAAAGATTAAGATCTGTAAATGTAAAATGCTTTCTCATCCCTATGTGTGCTTTGGTTATGTTTCATGAACATGGCCTAAATGCAGTCATGGACATTTACATTCATTTGTTTCAGAAACAGATGGAATTAAGAGCTTTGCCAGCCCTTCCCTAAAGGGTTGGGCGGTCAATCTCTAGCATAGGGTCCTTCCCTGCATTCATTTTTTTCAGGGTTGAGTTAAACAAGGGTTTAAAATAAAAACAAGTGACAACTTTTTCATGGAATATTAAACTACTGGAATAAATATTGGATCTATTTTCACTGCTTGCTTTTTTGATGTCTGTGATGTCTTAGTGTACAAGTTCTCCATTCAGCCCATAAACTTTCCATAGAAAAGACTGTTTTTTTATAATTTTGTTATAAATAAGCTTCACAAGAGCTGTGGCTTTGCTTCCCAGTTTATTCCTGCTTCATTCCTCAGACACTTGCAGCCCTATAAGATGTCTCACAACCTTGCACTTCCCACGCCCAACTTTTTATTGAGGTACTCTATCGCTACTAGTGTGGTCACCACAAATGTATTATTTTGCAGAGCCTGCTCTTTCTGTCATGTTTTGTGCCTTGAATCAGCCGAGAAGTCAGATGTGTAGTTGCTGCTTTTCTGTTTCTGCTCTTTATTCCTCCATCTCCAGAAAGAGAATAAAATCTGTGTGTCTGCTTAGATGTGGTACATGGGAGCCGGTGTATGGAACCTGCATAGTCTGCCTCATGTCTTGCTGTCCACTCTCAAACAGTTCTGTAGTGCTAGCTGTGAATTGGATCTAAGTTTGCTTCTCCTGTTCACTGGTGAAGTTGTCAGTAGCTCAGCCTTCTCTGCGTCTCTTCCTGATTTTTAAATCCTGGACCTGAGTCTTCTGCAGTTTCCTGCTCTCATTCCAAGCAATTTAAAATTCCATACCAGTGACCCTGTAGCTTCACGTTTCCTTAGCCATTTCATTCATGTTGCTGTTAATACCATTTCCCTCATCTGTCACCATGACCGTCTTTTCTTTGCATCTCTGCATCGGCCTCTCCTCTCACATTGAACATAATGCTACTTGTCTTCCTTTCCCTTGGCCCCAAAGGGCCTAATCTCACTGTGTCATGTCTTAAAATCAAGGTGTAAAACCTGTCTTCAGCCTGCAATGTATGGTTGTTCTATAATTGGACAAGGATTCCTTCACCTCTTCCAGCCAGTGCCCCACCTTCCTGTTTATGGGAGCTCCCCAAACCTCCCACAAAGCTAAGCTTCCTTCTCTATATCTCTTCTGAACAATGCTCCTTTTTTGGGTTGCCTGCAAGAGCCTGAAATCACTTTTAATTCATTGTATCATGTCACACTGATAAATTCTGTGTAACTATTTCCATATACTTCCCCATTGTCGTTTATTTCCTTGTACTTCGAGTCACAGAATCACAGACGCATTTAGGTTGCGAGGGATGTCTTCAGATTGTCTAGTCCAGCCCTACTGCTCAAGCAGGGTCGGCTACCACAGATTGCCCAGGATTGTGTCCAGTCAGGTGTTGAGTACCTCCAAGGATGAAGACTCTGCAACCTCTCTGGGTAGCCTGTGCCAGTGTTTGATCACCCTTACAGTAAAAAAGTTTTGTAGTTGGTGGTTTGTTGTTTTTGTTTTGTTTGTTTTTCTTGTTTTCAGATGGAATTTCATATGTTTTAGTTTGTGCCTGTTGTTTCTTGTCCTCTCACTGGGCACTATTGAGAGGAGGCTGGCTCCCTCTTCTTCATTGCCTCCTGTCAGGTATTTATATGCATTGATAAAACTCCCCCCGAGTCTTCTCCAGGTTGAACAGTCCCAGCTCTCTCCGCCTGTCCCCATATGAAAGATTCTCCAGCCCCTTAATCATTTGTGTGGACCTTTTGCTGGACTCACTCCAGTATGTCCACATCTTTCTCGTGCCAAGGAGCCTAGAACTGGATGCAGTACTCCAGATGTTGTCTCAGCACTGCTGAGTAGAGATGAAGGATGACCTCCCTTGACCTGCTGGCAACAATCCTCCTAATGCAGCCTGGGATGCTGTTGGCCTTCTTTGCCATGAGGGTGCGTTGCTGACTCATTGTCAGCTCCTTGACAAGCAGGACCCCCAAGTCCTTTTAAGCAAAGCTGCTTTCCAGATGGTCAGCCCCCTGCATATACTGGTGCTTTGGGTTATTTTTCTCCAGATGCAGGAATTTGCATTTTCCTTTGAACTTCATGAGATTCCTGTCGGCCCATTTCTCCAGTCAAGGTCCTTCTGAATGGCAGCGTAGCCATCTGGTGTATCAGCTTCTTCACAGTTTTGTATCGTCTGTGAATTTGCTGAGGGTGCACTATGTCTAGGTCATTAATGAAGATGTTGAACAGTATTCGCCCCAGTACACCACTAGAGACTTGCCTCTAACTGGACTTTTTGCCACTGATTAAAGCCCTCCGGGCCCATCCATTCAGCCAGTTTTCAATCCACCTCCTTGTCTGCTTATCTAACCCATACTTTGTCAGGTTGCCTGTGAGGATGTGATGGGAGACAGCGTCAAAAGCCTTACTAGAGTCACAATATATACAGCTCTCTACTCATCCACCAAGATAGTCACCTCACTGTAGAAACTATCAGGTTGGTTAAGTATGATTTCCCATTTGTAAATCCATGTGGACTACTTCCAGTCACCTTCTTGTCCTTCACGTATCTAGAAATGGTTTCCAGGATTACGTGCTCCATCACCTTCCAGGGACTGAGGTGAGGCTGACTGGCCTGTTGTTTCCTGGATCTTCCTTCTTGCTTTTCTGAATGTTTTAGGGCGAGTGGCTTTCCTTTTTCTTCTTTGTTGGTACTGATGATCTTGAGTCATATTTACAGCTTCTACACACTGTCGTAATGTAATTATTAAGCAAAGCATATGATTCTCCTTTTTACTGGTAATTTTAAGCTATACAGATGCAGAGTATCACCCCACTGCTGATCTCTATAGATAGATAATTCCATTGTGCATCTTTTCCCTGGGGTCGTAGCTTTCTAAACTTGTATTTGCATTATTTCTCTGTTCCAGGCCGAAATGAGCTGATTGCCCGCTATATTAAGCTGAGAACGGGGAAAACACGCACAAGGAAACAGGTAAGTGTAAAGTTTTCCCTGTAAACATTAGCTTCTTTGGACCACTAGACATGATGAGGGCTTATGAGAACAAATCCCTTGCTGTTCACTTGCTATTAGTTTCTGGCTTTGCTGGAAAGAGGTTATTGTGCTGAGCTGGTTAATAAGAATGGTGGGGAGAGTCAGCTCAGGCATTTTACAGTAGGACTGTAATGCTCATGTCTCCCAACCACATCGTGACATACAATTTTTTCCCTGTTAAACTGTGTGATTTTATTTGTTTGGTCTACTAATGAACTTTTCAGTGAACATCAGTGGTCCTCTATATGAAGATTCTTGGTTCAGCTCAGACAGATGGACAGCAATTGTGATTTTGAAAATACCTGGCACACAGGACGAAAAAGGAATCTTTGTAATTTGGGAATGACAGTCCAGGCTATGCTGGACAAAGCACTGAGCAACCTAGACCTGCTTTGGGTAGGGGAGTGGTAGATGACATCTAGAAGTTCCTTCCAACCTAAATCATTCTATGATGTGTTTCATCCCACATTAGATATGGGGAAGTTCTGAGAGTCATTATATAGCAGCCAGGGATATGGAACATGGGTTTCCTTTCTCCCAAGAGGAGGCCAAGATGGGGAGCAAAGAGATCAGAATTCTCAATCCCTAGATTTAAGCAAGGGTTCTTCAGTTTTAGAGGAGGTCTCTGGCTTGATAAAGCCATTTGAATTGGAAAAGGCCTTAAATGGCCCATCCTTGCTGGTCCCCCACCTCATTTCATGACACTTAAGTTATGTTCAGAAAAGCACCTCATTGCTACCTCCCCCTAACCCTAAATGACTCCCTATTGCACAGGGTGCCTAAAGTATGTTTACTTCCGCAAGTAGCTACCAAGTACTGCTCTGGAATGAAGATGAATTTTGTCTTTCAATGCAGGTATCTAGTCACATCCAGGTCCTGGCAAGGCGGAAAGCTAGAGAGATCCAAGCCAAGCTCAAGGTATGATGGGTATCCTTTAACATATCACGCAAGCCCCCTGAGTCAGCCATTCCCTCATCCATTCCCCCTTTGAATAGCCTTAAAAAAGGGTGAGATTAGCCACTGAACTGTAGTAAGCTGGGGAGGAAAAGGTACTTCCCAGGAAGTGTTGTGCAAACACTTGTATTGTTGTAGCTCTGTGACGTCTGAAGCAATTCTATTTAAAGAACAAAGAAACAATAACTTCAGGTTTTATGTGTCTGATTTCTACCTCCGGTTTATTTTGCTGTCATCCAGGTTGAAAGACCCTTAGACTTGGGAGTATGCAAAGTGTTCACCTGAGAAGGAGGGGTTTATGGTTACAAACGCTGACAAGTAATCAGTCCTTGTTGTTGTGGTGGCCTTGGGAAAGGGTAACCTTACAGTTACTGCAGTGCTAGTTCCACCCCAACTAGTGGTAGTGATGTGGAGTTGTCCGTGAGAAAGTGTTCTGAGTTGACATAACCACTGAGAGGAAGCAAAAAGCCAGCTGGCATCTTCTCAGGTAAAATAGTGCCAGCTGAATAGACTTTGCCCCTTGATTAATTCAGACCTAATTTGAAGAGGCCTGGGCTAATGAGAAAGAAAATGGTTGACTACTTGCTTGAGCAAATCTGTGTTTTCCTTTCTATAGGAAGAACTCTGAGATGATGCTAATGAACTGATACCTCTTGACATTTATTTCCACTCAGATTTGAAGCAGGGAGATGGTTTATATGCTCAGACTGAATTGCCAGAAATGTCAAGAAGGTCAAGTTTATGGGTGACAATTGCACAAGAGGGTGTCCCCTGTTAGAATGAGAGCCATCCAGAAAGGGCTTGTCGAGCAGGATGTGAGGTCTGGTCCTTGTTATGTATCACTGAGACAGCCAGAGAAAGAAGGTGCATGCTGACCTTCCTGATTTGGTATGGCAATAAGTGATGTGGAGGGAAGTGTGTTTGCTTCCCTGATCTTCCATGCTTCAGGTGATGATGAGGATCTTGACAGCCCAGTCCAGACCTGACTGAGTGGACAGCTGTTAGTGCTTCCTCTTGGCTGTCTGGCAACTCCTTGCTGGGCACCAGGAGAAGTGGACTGTCTGTGAGTGAATTGTTGGCACTCAGTCTTGACCAGTGCTGAAGTGCATGCATCTCTATTGCAAGCAGTGATTACCTCTAAGTCATGACTGCACCCCCCACATGCCATCCCCAGGTCCATTTTAGACAACGGTCTTGTGTCTGTCATTAGCCTGTTGTGTTTCCAGCTGCTCTGATAAAGAGAAGGAGCCACAAATTACAACTATCTAATTCAGTGCTTCTAGGTAGGGCTGCCTAAGCTTGAAACCTGTGGTGCTGTTAAGTGGTCAATTCAGGTGGAGGCCTGCTTGAGAAGCAAGTTAGAGTGAGTAGGAAACAACAACTGCCCGGGGTGTTAAAAGATTTACTGCTGCTTATATTTGTAACCTTGATTCCGTTCCTTGCATGTCACAGCTCTGGGATTTGGCATGATTGAAAAGCCAGTCAGCCGAGCCTGTTTCCACTTAGCACACAGGAGCTGGCCGTTTTTGTTCTCAGGGAACGAAGATGTCTTGGGGAGCTCCATGGAACCATTGGTTGTTCTCCTTTTACACCACCCCAGGCCATGCTGTGAGCTCTGCCCAGCTGCCTGCAGTGAACCATTCCCCAGTACCAGACTGTTCCTTTCTGCCTGCAGAGGCAAGTCTGTAGCACTGATTCAACTCATTTACTTCTTTTCTTTCACTAGTCATTTTCATAGAGCAAGGAAATGAAATCACAAAAGCTGCTGCCCTTCTTCCAAGTTCCTGCTGATAGCTGTGTGTTCTTCTATCACTGTTCATTTTCCATAGCAAGTATACGTTTCCATATTTATATCCTGGAGATCAGAGCAGCTACATGCTGACTTTTCAGAGCAATTACTATAATACTACAATCTCCACACAAATTGGGGTGTCTTCTCTAAGTGTGCACTGTGCCTATAACAGATAGAGGTGGGAAAGTAAGGTAAAGCTTCGAGAAAAATCTGTTCCCAGAAGTCAGTAGTTTTCCATGTCCTGGGTGGCTAATAGATATCACCTGTACTAAGGAAAAAGAGGGAAATTGTGGTGGTGGTATTATTATTACGATGCATTTTGAGAATAATAAAAGAAAATACAAACATTGCAAATGTTTGGTAAAAGTTTTTTATGCTTGATNTTGTTTTTTTTTTTTTTTTTTTTTTTTTTTGTGCTGGAAACACAATACAAATGAATACAGAACTGTTAGCTGAAAGAGAAAGGAGGTATCTTTTACAAAAACATGCTTTTTCCAGCAGTCTGTCAGGCATTTAAACAAAACAGAAAAACCCAACAGGGGTTAATAAATAAATCTTTTCCCTTCTTAATTTTTTTTTTTACTTTAATACTTCCACAGGTAAATGCTTCTTCCCCATGACCTCATGTATAAACTGAGGTAGACAAATATGATTTTTCCAGTGAGAAATTAAGAGGAGGAAAAAATCCTTTTCTGCAATGGCAGCTGGGAAATGGTCCTTATTATGTCATGAAAAACCAGAAAAGAATCCTTACCCTTGAAAAATGTTGTAGGTAATCCTTAAAGTATTCTCTAAAGCATCATTTAAACTGGATTCTGAAAAACTTTCCCATGGCTTTGGAGAATCTTAGGAACTTTCTCAGCAATTAAAATGTTTCCCTTCCATTCACTTGAATGGTACTAACAGGAGTCACAGATACTGTAAAAAAGATATGTAAGTATTGCCCATTCCTATTGATCACTTAAACGTTATCATTTATTCCTGAGCTTTTGTTATGCCTCCTCCAAATGTTTTTGTGTTAGACACATCAGAATCCCTGGGCTTTGAACTTCAGAAAACCTTAGAGAAAGTGGAGGGGTTAGAGAGAACAGAGACCCAAGGGTGAGAAGTCACTGCAGTTCAACGAATGCAAGTGGGAAGTAAGAATTCCTGAAGAAGGCAGAAAGAGCTTACCTCTTTCAGCAGTCTCTCCAAGCCACGAATTCATCTGTGGCGTTGCCATTATAATTATAATGTCACAGACAAATGTGGAGTGTTTGAAGGATGAAGATTAGTTGTAGGGAATGTAGGAGGAAGGACAGAATGTGGGGAAGTGCTTCTGTTTGTCTATTTATTCCTTGGAAGAAGAAATGAAGAACGCTATTTGTTTTAAACATACATCAGACCTCCTAGTTGTTGCACTGTCATTGCCTGTAAAAATGTGTGCAATTCCACAGCCCTGTTAAAATAGCAAAAGGAATGTCCTTGCATATGAGCCCTGGGAGGTTATTAAGATTTCCTGTTTCCCCAGGGATGGGAATAAAATGATCAACTCTACCTGAGACGTAATGCAGTCGCAAATTGAGGTAGACTTTTTGCAGTGATGATGACAAACTCCTTTTGTGAGCTTTTTATTTAGAGGGGGTTTTTTGATAAGCAAAAGTCTTTCCCATTGAATATTCTTACCAATGATTAAAACACAAGAGTCAATTAGGATTGTACTTTCCATAACAAAACATTTCAGCTGTGTGGCTGAAAGCCTTCAGACAGAAAGGATAAATGCTTAGCAGTCTCTAAACCAGTGATCCCAACATTTCAGAAAGGATGATTAATCACATCTGAAGCTATAGTAATGGGTGAAAGACTTACACGCTTTGAAGAGTTCTTAGGACAGTTATTGGTAAGTCTGCTGCCCAGGTTTTCAGAGATGCTTCCTCCCTACAAAGAAGCTGCTGAGAATCCTGGTTATGCAGCATTAGACCAGGCAACTCGTTTATCATTATAATAATTCTGTTTTTCCTGTTTCTACTCTTGCCCATAGGATCAGGCAGCTAAAGATAAAGCCATGCAGAGTATGGCTACAATGTCATCTGCCCAGATTATCTCTGCAACTGCCTTCCATAGTAAAATGGCCTTGCCTGGTCTCCCACGACCAGCCTACCCTGCTGTTTCTGGGGTGAGTGAATCAGTGTCTTGGAGGAGTTGGGCTGAAGACACTTGAGTATTTAAAAGGGTGTTGGGACCTGCTCAGGAAAACCCTGAAAACATCAGAAAGAATGGGCCAAAAGGCATTGTCTTTGTAGAGCAAATCTGTCATATGGCTTCAACAGTTTGGGTCTGATTCTTTGCTCACACTGATGTAAAACAACAGAGTTCCACTATATGCTTTTTTTTAAAATGACACAAGTGAGAGAACAATCAGACCCGTGGGGTTTTCAGCTGCCTGAAATATTTTTAGGTGTCTGTATCACTTTCTTAGTCCAGGATCTTGTTGGATTAAAACTGTTTGGGCCATCCTGACCCTTTCTCAAGCTTATCATTCCTAAGCTCATCCTGAGTGCTTAGATCACAAATTGGTGGCCCTTATATAAAATCCTTAATAGAGGAGGCCTGTCAGGGTCCCCCAACCTCTAAGTTGGGCCTAGTGAGCTTTTACTGAGTGTTGATTTCTGCCAAAATACTCCTGTGGAGCTCTCCTGGGGAAAATGGTCCCTCCAAGGGAGTGAGCATCATTAAAGCTTTGGAGACAGAGACACAAGGTGCATAAATACATAGTATTTAACATTAAAAACCACTATTGGGTCAGTTGCTTGCATGTCACTAGTAGTAGTGTGTAGAAAGAAAACAAAGACCAGCCAGCACCTCCACAAGGATGAAACCAGGAAGGTAGAAAGAAGAGAGATAGCTCAGTCACATCTTTGAAAGTCTGTGAGCTTGCAGTTTCTTTCCTCAGAAAGGAGCAAGCCTTGCTTTTCATCTCTGTCCTAAGAGTGGTGATGTTTGCCTGTATGTTGTTCTCTTGCAGTTTTGGCAAGGAGCTTTGCCAGGCCAAGCTGGATCTTCCAAAGAGTGAGTATTCCTTCATGTGAGCATCCAAAGCAGGTGCTTCTGCTGCTTCCTCTATGCTGCCTGAGGAACACCATTAGCTATTACAAGATTTATAAAATGCTAAGATAATGTAGTCTTTGCTCTCAGACAGATTCCCTGATCATGGATCTGAGACTTAAGGGCCATGGTTGAAGACAAACTGAGAGTCATGAGAGAATCTTAAATAGATAAAACCCTACGTATTCATATGGTACCTTCAACATGGATTACACTCCTTTAATGGGTCCCATGACTCAAGCAGCCTAACGTGGGTTATTTTAGGGAGCTGCTGAATCTAGCAGCCTGATAGAGGTGAGGCTGCTACAGCTCCATGCTCCCAAGTTCAACCAGTAGCAAGGCTGAGCATGTATTCCCGGTAGGCGCACCCACAAATATGCATATACATTGCACATACACACATATACACACAGCTGTCCACACAGAACAGCACAAACAGACAACACTCAGCACTCACAGAAATACAAATGGCACCAACAGCCTCATCCTCTACCCCTCTCTTGGCTGATGAGGGTGAAGGTGTGTTAGTGGGAATACACATGCACCGTGGGTCCATCCAGTAGCTGCCCTGGGATCCCTTGTCTGTGTGCTGGCACCCAGGCAGGTGAGCCCCTGAGGCCACAGCCCCATTCCAGTTGCTGGTGCAGGCCTCTCACACAGAAACACATGTGCACGTGCACAAACACACACCCACCGTGAATCTCCCCAGTAACTGGGCTTAGATACACAGACCACCCAGGAGCTGGATCTTCACTTTCCCTGGTTTACCTCCCACAAAGATAAACACACAGACACAGTCGACCTCCAGACTCCACAGTCTCTCTGTCATTTGGCCTGAACCTCTTGGTCCCTCTGAAAGCATCCTCACCCCTGGAGACAAACACAGCTGGCTCCCAAACCATCTACTTGCTGGCTAGTCTGGCTTGATAATCGCTAGTGATCATACCCTCACTTGCTGCTGGCACTCCAGAAACAAACACACACACACAGAACTGAGAGCTTCTCACGCAGGAAAACAATTAGAAATAGAATTTCGTGAGAAGATAGGACAGACTGCACTGACAAGGTGCAGGGCATGGACAGACTACTGTACTGACCTTCTTACATGCGACAGGCTCCTTTTATCACCATATTCTCCCTAAACATCCCCATAATAAATCTTGTGCAATCCCAAAATGCTCTTCCCTTGCATTCCATAACATGTCCTGTACCATCTAGGCAGTAACCCCCTCAGTTTGTAAGGTGACTGGTTTGCAAGCCTCCCTAGCTGGCTCACTGGGTTGGTTTCACAGCTGGACAATGGGGCTGATGGCTCTATTGTGACAGCCCTGGCAGGGGCTCCCCTGCCCCAGTGTGGAGATGAGCCTTTGATGGGCTGATCCTTCACCAGTGATGGCCCTGGGTGTAGTTGTGTCAGAGTATTATTCAGGTTGCTCCGCCTGCCATTGTTCCTCTGTGCTCCTTTGTATGGGGACATGCTTTTTATCACATAACCTAAGAGGAGCAATTTAAGCCAACTTAAGGACAAGCAGCTGGAAGGGAGTATGTTCTTCACGCAAGCCATGTGTTCCTGCTCTCTTGTGGTGCTATTGCTAATATTTGTGGAGCAGATCAGGGAACAGATACTGTTAAAATACCTTGTGGGGAAAAATGGCTAGTAAAAGAATGGAAGCCATCCTAGGAGAAATAAAAAGTAGATTTTATGCCTTTAGTTTGAAAGTGAACGAGGAAGCGTCAATGTGAGAGGTTCTTTTAGAAGCTTGAAGTATCTGCCACCCCTGATGTCAGATGATGTCTCCAGATCATGATTTTTCTTACAGTGCTGTTAAAAAGGAGCTGAGCTCTGTTGAAAACTAGGTTCAGTTGTGGGTGTTGAACATCTCTGAATCTGGGCCTAAAAGTCTGAGAGGCATCCAGCCCAGATGTATATCCACTTGCATAAATTTAAATCTATCTGTGGTTGAAAGAAAAGGATAAATGAATGGGCACCAGTGTATTAACAAGCTGATAAGGATCTCTGAATAACAAGTCTGCAGGGAGAGCCTGCTGAACACCTGCAGGGAAATCTTATTCAGCCCAGTCCTGGCCCCTTACTGTTTTTTTGAGTCTTTCTCCATGACCCTCTCTTGTCCACACAGAAAGATAATTTCCCAAAGACACTTATGCTACTTCCTCCCTCAGGAGAGATACTTGATCTAATCTGTGCAAACAGTTGGTCAGGAGTCGTTTTGGTTTGGTTTGGCTTGGTTTTTTGTTAACCATCTCTCTTTGTGTACTTCTGTAGTGTGAAACCTTTTTCTCAACAACCTTATGCTGTACAGCCTCCGCTGCCATTACCAGGTAGGTAAGGAATGTAGGTCCTTGCTTTGAAATTAAACTCCAACTTCAAAAATCGCCAACACTTTTTAAAAAGTTTAAAAAATAATTTAAAAAATATTTTTACCTGTTGAAATATTTCAGTGAGCCCAAAATTAATTTTTATATAATTTCCCCTTAATACCAGTTCCCATGCTTTTACTGAGAGAGCTGAAGCTTTTTAATTTTGTTTTATTTTAAAAAACATTTTTTTCCTGTTTTAGGTTGGTTGTTTTGGGGTTTCTTTTCCTCCTGGCTCAGCAGAAAATAAAAGTTTATGTATCTCTACTGGTCTTCCACCATGCTGCGTGTACTGGAACACTGTTTTCTATCATGATTGCCTTTCCAATTTCTCATTAAGTGGAACAACAAATGTCTTTTCCTTCTCAGTTTCCCCATTTTAAGAGGTTAATGGTCACATTAATGGTGATGCTTCATTCTGATCCTAAAGCATTTTATTTCACTGGTCATTTAGGGCTCAATCTAGGTCCTTTTAATGTTTTCTCTGGTGTCAAAAACAGGTACATTGTCCTTTGTATCATTACCGACCCTGACAGTGCTGTCTTAGCAGAGGGTAACTGACAAGCCATTTAGAGCATAGGCAGAGTGAGGACCTTGTGAATGATATTTTTGCATGATGACTGAAGTAATAAGAAAATGTAATTAGTCAGCTTTGACAACAGGTGCTCTACTGGAAAGCTATTACCAAATTTTGTCTTTCTAAATTTTGTTATATAAATCCTGTGTGCTTAGGGTTTGAGTCTCCTACTGCCCTCTCGCCTTCCCCGTCAGCACCAGCTTGGCAAGGACGAAGGGTTGCTAGCTCCAAACTTTGGATGTTAGAATTCTCTGCATTCTTGGAACAACAACAAGACCAAGACACAGTAAGATACACACCTGACTTCCACCCCTCATTAATTTTTGGTCTTCAGGTAGCTCCTGTTCATCATGGATGCGTTATACTACTATACGCGTATGGAAATACTTGCTTCATTGCTCTACTGAGAATAGAAAGCCATCTTTGGGAAACACAAGATATCCTTCTCTTAGAGGATAGAATTGCCTATAGCGATATAGCCAGCTCTGTGCCAGGTGCTTCTGGCCTCCCTTTCCAGGGCCATGGATGTTCAGATATCAGAGCTCAAGTCACTGAGGTCATAAAACAGTGGTACAGCCCCTGCTGGGCTATTCTAGCTGTCCTGTTCAGCCTTGGAGGAGAGACCCAGAATCAGATGATGGTAAGATCACATGAAGCCACATATTTCTCTGGTGTGCTGGGAACTTAAATTTGGGGGTAACTGAGATGAATTTGCATCAATGTATTTCCATGGTGCCACCTATAAAATGCAAGTAGTAAGATTTGCCTGTCTCACTAAACCTTGTGATACTGCATCTTGAGACGTATGTTGGTGATGGGCCAGTTACATTTCCTCTGCCTGAGATAGGAAAGTTCAGAAAAGGTGATAGTATTTGGCTGGTACCTTGCTGTGGGATTTCAGGCAGCTCTTCACAGGACAGGTGCATTGATGTTTGACTGAGTGACCTGTGACAGGTAACACTCTGTATCTCAGGTTATTTTAGACTGTATAGCAGTAGCATGAGGCAGTGGTTTAGGAGTGAATGTAGAAAAAACCCAACAATAATGTTTCAGAAGAAGCAAGAAGCATGGGTGTATTGATAGGAAAGAAATAACAGCATGAGCTGATATTAGCAGAGATATTTCTGCTAATACTTTTAGAAAGTGCTCTCAAATCTTCAGTGACTTCCAGCAGTCTTCTGTGAAGAATCATGAATGTTCAGTATGTACTGAATGGTACTGAACGATTTCCTAATTCCATGTTTTTCCTCTTCTTGCAGTATAACAAACACCTGTTTGTGCACATTGGGCAGTCAAGCCCCAGCTACAATGACCCCTACCTCGAGGCAGTGGATATCCGGCAGATCTATGACAAGTTCCCTGAGAAAAAAGGGGGCCTGAAGGAGCTCTTTGAAAGGGGGCCAGCTAATGCCTTCTTCCTTGTCAAATTCTGGGTAAGGGAAGGACCTTTTGTAGGGTACCCATTTGCTGTGAAGTTGTCACTTTAAAAGCGGTGGCCTCGCTAGCTGTTAGAAGACTGCCGCCTCCCAACAAATTTTCCCCATGCAGGCAACTTGTTACAGTCACGACTGTCACTGGAGATCTTTCCTTGACTGTACAAGGCCCTCATTCTAGCCTGGAGCAAGATGTACCTTTCACAATGTCATCTGTAGAGTTGTTCTTGACTAGTCTGTGGAGATTTGTGTGTGACTTGGGCCCTTTAAAACTTATTTATGTATAAGAGAAGAATTCAGAGGCTATTATTCTCTGCATACTCTCATGTGTTCACTGCTCTCAGTGTTGAGTAACTTCTCAGAGAAGTCTCCTATCTCATTAGCTGCATTTTGTGTTATCCAAGTACTAATGATTTACAGATGCATATTTACTGCAGGCAAGGACAGAAAAAAGATAAGAGAGACATATAATGAAATTGGATTATGCTGATAATATATTACTGAAATGACTTCTGGTAAGTTGGCAGAAATCAGCCTGACAAAAGCCTACTCACTCAATTTGGATTTTTGTGAGTTAGCTGAAATTTGCAAAAACTGTGCCATTGTGCCTCAGGGTACAAACAAAATAGTTTTGGTGAATGATATTATCATAGGTATTACAAGATTAAAAATAGTAGCAGCTTGGGGCAGTTGCACGCTAGATGGCTGAGGGAGTGTCTAATGGGATTTGGAGCCTTCCACCTTGAGTTTACCACTTATAATTCAACCCCAGGTCAGGAGTGAGATGGTGAGAAATGAGCTTTCATTTCTCATACTCTTCATAAAAACTGGCACTAGAAAGCCTCTTAACTTTCAGGAGAAGGAAGAGTTAACTTAAGTGCCTTGAGATGCAACTTCCCAGCTGTCCCAAGCCTAGCCTTTCCGTAACTCAGTTGGAGAATGTTGGCTGGGAGTCTGCTGTTCAAGTGTCTGGTGCATAGAGCATCAGTTATTGGTGATTCTTGGAGACACATAATTTTACTGCCCGCAGACTGTGTGCTACTGAGCTGGGTCCCTCATGGGATTAGCCTCTGTCAGAGTACAACAAAGTCTGCTTGGGAAGGTCAAAACAAAAAGTAAAGACCAGTCCTGTTCTGGGTGGAAGAGAAATACTTGGGAGAGACAGCAGCACCTTGCTGAGAAGGGTGTCCTTTGACAAAATCTGGGTAGTGATTGCCCTACTAAGAACTGTCTGGAAAAGGAAACAGAAGTCTGATGTGACAAAAGAAAGGAAAAAGAGTAAGAGGGGATAGCTTCTAAGAAATGGTTCTTGGAAAAGTTGGAGCTGTGACAGCTGCCTTTTGCTGTGGGGTAGGGATCCCAGGAAAGTCTTCATGTCGAGGTGAAGAGCACTGGCTCCTGTGTGGTATCACTCTGAAGTGCTTTGGAAGTTTCAGGAACCAAAAGGAAGAGCTTAGAGGGAGATGTTACGTAGAGAGGATAAAACATTTTTAATTCTTTGACTTAAGAGGAGAGAAATCATAGTGAAATTGTGAGCTAGTGCAACTGTGATTTTAACAAAACTGTTAGTGTGCTTTTGTGCTTGTGGGGTTTGATTTGGGGATTGTGTGTGTTTGTTTTTTAATATCAGAAGGATAAACGTGGCCTATTCATCACGTCAGACTAACCTAAGTTAGGCTTTTGAAGGATTTATGTGGTGCGATGTCATTAAGTTGGGCTCTTTCTGGGCCCACGTGAGGTGTGTGGTGTTCAGAGGGTATCAAGTCACTGAAATTTGGCTTGCATAGAGATGTGACATAGGATTTGAAACACCTTTAGTCCAACATATACATGATGCCCTGGGGCTCTGCATCTGTGCACTTATAATGACAGTGATATTTGTGGGCTTGGTTTAATATTTTGACTTTCTGATTCTTTTTTTTGGTACCCTTGCATTGTTGAATCCCATCTGGAGTTAACATCAGGTTTTATGTTAGGTTGTATGTTTACCAGGTCAGGAAACACTACAGGCTGTCACTTACAAATAAGCTAAGTTTACAAGTCAAGTCATTGATTGAATGGAAGCTGCTAAGGGTTTTAAGAAGTAAATAATTCGGTCTTGTATTTCGTTCTCAGTGTGGACAGTAGTAGGGGATGAAAACACCATTCCTGATGCCATATTCTGGATGAGAAAGGATTGGGGCACTTTTATGATTTGTGCTGTGTTTCACAGGAGTACTTACATTAATCCCGTTGTAAGATTTCAGCTAGGATCTCTCAGGCAACATAACTAAAGCAGTTCAAAAAACTTTTGCTCCAGGAAAATTGGACTTTTTTGAAGAAAACTCCAAGCCTTTTTGTTGCAAAACTTTGTGTTCAACATGCCTGAAGTATTGTGGTAATGCAGTCTTACACTTAAAGAAAGCATGTGAGCCATGCCTGTAATGCACTGTGCTACACGTGTTGTGGGACTTCCTGAGTTTGGTGTATTGCAATAGGTGTGTGTAGTGCAACCCCCCCACCAATAAACACTTTTCACAGATAAGGCAGTGTGATTTAAAAAAGCAGTTTAACAGAAGAAAACTAGAGTTCAGCTGAAGTTTTTATACCCCTCTGCATTTTTATACCTCTCTAACAGTATATGCTAGGGTGCTTTTTCATTTTGCTGCCTGATTGCTCTGGACAGCTATACAAATATACTGTTGATGTCCAAAGATGTGTTGGATAAAGCAATTACTACACTGTTGAATTTATAGCATCATTTTAGGATAAAAGTATTATCCAAAAGCAAATTACTGATAACCCTAAACTTGGTGAGTAGAGTTAAATACTTGAAGGGGTGTTTTGAGACATGAAGATATGATTGATTTTTCAAAGGTTCTGAATTGAAGTGGTGGATGCAGGTGACAAAGACTTAAAAAATCAAGGCATTGAATAAGCTGATTTTGTGTATATGTAGTTTTAGGCTTGAAGAACCTGAGGCAGGAACCTCCCATTACTGCACTAAGTATTGAATATACCAAATGATCTGTTGTGCACCAGAAGCCTAACTCTAAACACCAGGGTTGGGGTTTCTTGACATCACTGATAGCACTTAGGATCTAGTGTGACTGAGAAAGAGATGTTCATGTTTGTTCAATGGCGCTTTAAATTATTTATACAATAGCTAAGAGTTAAAAGTTGATTAGTTTGAAACATAAGCAGTGTTTGCAATTCTTCCTTGATTTTGGCATTGGGAGTTTGGTACAATGAACTAACTCTTCGACTTGGATTGGCAAGTCGTGTATGACATCTGTGTGACATTTCTCTGTGCTCCAAGTGCATTCTAGCACATGACAATGAATGTGAGACATTAGCGTCCCAACACATGGGCAGTGGCAGCTCTGCTCTTTTCCAGTGTAATATTATCTCTACCACCTGTTACTTGGTTCTCCCCATTAACTCCTCCTATATGCATCGTTATTAATAGTTTGGGGAAGAGGCGTTTTCAGGGCTTTGCACATTAGTAGAATGGTGCATTTGCATCTTAAAGCTTTCAGGAGTTGTGAGACTCTGGGTGGAAGATAGAGGGAAAATGACAAACTGAGAATTCAGGACAGGCAGTACTTTGTCCAGAGCAGCCATCTGCAGAGGGGTGGATCAGGGGAATTGCCTGGGAGACCTTTCCTGCCAATGATGAATATATGTAGTAATTTCTTCTCCTCAGTGATAGGCAAGCTGGACCAGTCAAATCACTGAGTGTTTTCTTTCCAGTAAATGAATTATACTTTTGTGGAAGGGGCTGAAGGGGTGGGATGGAGACTGCTGTCCTGCACTTGGCTTCTCTCCTGTACCAATCCAGTCAAAACAGCAGTAGTGCAAATTCCCCTCAGCACCCTGCCCTGCCCACTGTATGCCTTCAATCCTAACCTGGCAGAAACTGCCTGGAGAGCAAGGGCGTAGTAATTTGGTCTCCATGTCCATTCTGTCCTTGGCTCTTCTTCTGAGGCGACAAACAAGGCAGCAGCTAGCAACAGAGATTTTTATGATCTTTGCACATTTTTTCTGAGAATGGATCTGTCAGCCCATTAATTTCACCTGCAGTCACCAGCACCACCTCCTAGCAGTTGCTACCTTATGTAAGGGGACTCTGCCAGTGGCACTTCTTTCGCCAAAGTTATTCCCCACAGTGTCCAACAGTGTAGAGATAGTTGTCAGCAAAAAGCAGATTGAAAGACTGAATTGCTGAGGGAATCTGTCTGCTGGGTGTCAAAATAACAGAATTCTGGGAGGCTAGCTAAGTCACAGCTACCCATACTGTTGGCAAGGCATTCTGCTACCTTTGGCTAGCTCAGAAACTCTCCCCTTTCCCCTTTCTTGGAGGCTGAAGCTGCAGTGGCACAAGTTGTGGACTGTTCTTAAAGAATTGTTCAGCATATGCCTTTCCATTGACCACGTGGGACCTGTGTGCAAGACATCGGCAAGCTATGGTTTCTCGCAGCATGTGATGCCATTTGGACTCTTGTCCAACCATTGCTTTTCAAAGCCTCAGATAAGCTGAAGACTGATTCTCAAAGGTCACATTTCCATCTATAAAGAGTTTCAGAGAAATTTTGATTCACAGCCTCATCCTAGTGGGAATGAGGCCTTTCTCAGTAATCAGCTGTGAAACTCACTCCCACAATGATCAGAGAAAAATCTTGGCTTAGTATATGGTTAGGACAGTGCACAATGCCAAGTTTTCTGTAAGTGTTTCTTCCTTGGGGTTGTAGAAGTTGAGTGATACACTCAAGGCTCATCAGAGCTGTTTTCAGCAGAGCTGCTAAGAGACTCAGACCACCAATATGATTTAAAAAAACAAAACAAAACAAATAATTCTAGCTTCTTGAGGATTACTGTGCCCTTCCCTGAACAAATCCCTTCTCTTCCATCTAGAAATCTTGTCTTGGAGGTATTTAAAAATTCTGCTTACTTCTCTGGAAAGGAGGAAATCTCAGATGTTTTCCTCAAAACAGGCAGATCAGCTCACTTGCATGCAATGTGTAGATCTCTGAGATGTGCTAGATCAGACATACCTCAGTGTTTGTAGTTTCAGTATGTTTGGAAATCATCAGGCAAGCTATGGACAAGTACGTCATCTGTGCTGAGCTTGCACAGTAAGTTGAATGCATCCCAGACACATCAGATTGCTGTTATGCTGGAGCGCGCACAGCTTTTTGCATCTAGAGCTTCTTGAACAGAAAGCCAGAACCCTGACTTTGTAGTATGGTCCAGTTGGTGGCTCATGACTCAGATTTAGCTTGTAATATGCCTCATCTATTTGATCTTCTACCTTTGCCCGTGAAGAGACGGAGAACAGCTGTTTGAGTGCTGGACACCACCCAACTGGCTGAATGCTGCTGCTGCCCCTACCGCAGTCCCACCCTGTTGCTAGCAATGGCTAGTAGGACCCTGGCGGGCAAGGCAGCTCAGCCCATTGGCTCTGGACTTTCCTAAATCCTGACTATGTCTCCTTTGGCAGCCTAGGCTGGGGTAAGGAATGTATTCAAGAGTTATTTCACTTGTTGGTCATACTAGTGCATTTGCCAGTGAGGAGCTGAGGTACCTATGTTCTAGTCTCCAGGTCTGAATCACATTCAGTTATGTATTCAACAAGTCCATGCATTCCCAGACTGCAAAGTGAAGATTAGCCTTCCTACTTGATGAAGTGCTGGGAAGAATAATTTCCTTTAAGTCATAGTCACTATTATTCCCTTGCATCTTTGAGGACAGAGTAAAGCAGACCTTTCTCTGCTCACCTTGGGTGCTCACCCCAGGATTGGGTGTGCTGTGACACAAGGTTTTCTTTAGGGAAAGAAACTCTGAAAGTGAAGAGAAAGGAAGAGTCCTTTCCCCAAAGCAGCAATGTGGTTTCTAGTCTTGATGGCCTAGATGTTGTGAGGAGTTCATAGGAATCTAGGCATGGAGGCTGTAGCATTTTTAGATGTTAAGTTAAAAGCAATAGGTCTTTTGGCCATTAAAGACCCCATGATGTGCAGTACAATTTTGTCCTGGTGCAATCCTGGGAAGTTTAACTGCATCTGTTAGTGATTTACCTCAGTGTCCAGCTGACATTTAGGAGTTAATTTGGCTATGGCAGATAACAGTGTTTTTCCTCATTTTTCTGCCTTGTCTCCCTTCAGGAGGTAACCATCTCCATAGCAGGGAAAGCTAACAGATTGGAGTTCCACTCCTGAGTGGTTCTTTGGTCTTGTATTCATGTGCATCATTGCCATTTTCAGTTTACATGAATAAACCAGGTTGCAAATAATTCAAGAACAGATATGTATGTGCTAAATAATCTCTGGTATGGGGGCAGTACCTTCCACAAGAGGGTGGAAATCAGCAGCTGTAAGTAAGTAAATAAGCTGTAACCGTAAGGCCAGCAGTATCTGTCTGAGGTGCTGCAGCTCCATTCTCCTGCAAACATGAACTGGAGCCCTCAGCTAGCGGCTACTGTCATTCCCTGGAGTTGCTGAAATTCCATGTTTATGGGCTGAGATTTTCAGAGGTGACAGAAGGAGGTGGGTGAGCAGCCCTTGTTGACTGACCACCCTAAGACATGTCTGACAGTTCTAGCCCATAATATGGGATGTGCTTTAGAATAAAAGGTGCAGTGTAAACGTCAGGGAGTTCCTACATGACCCTGTTGCTTCACTGCAACGGGGCTTGCAGGAACCTGAATGTACATAATGTTACTGAATGGCAATGACTGCTTAATTCAAACAGTATTACCATAATTTTGCCTACTGCCAAATAGTTCAATGTTGATTAATTAGATGTTAACTAGCTGTGAAATTCTACAGTCTGGTCTTTTGATGGGAGACTTGCCAAATTGTGGAGGCACCTAGAGTGGCTTCTTAGGGCTAGTGAAGCATTTCTCATGAAGTGGAACTAGCACCTTTCTGCTTTGCCTCATATTGACTGCACTTATTTTTTAATTTGCCATTAAGAGTTTAGGGGAATGTAACCTTAACTTTACTAGTCAGACCCTGAAAATGTTTGTCTGGTTCTGCAGTGGGGACCTCTGCTATGTTTATGTAATAGTGGTCTGACCAAGCTTCTGTAGCCTTGTCCCTTTGTTCTTTTGACTCAGTGGGACAATTTCTTTGGAGAAGCGGAATTGGGTCCATACATTGCTTATCACCCCCAAGGGAAATAGCTGAACAATATTGTGAAGGACTCCTAGTCTAGTTCCTCTTTGGAGAAGGGAAGGAATTAATCTTTATTCAGACAGCTGGAGTATGGGTCAAATAAACAATACAGTTACTTGCATTGACATGTAAATGAGTATTACAGTAACTCAATAAAAACCTAAACCAGAATAGAGTAGCATTGCTACTCGTATTAGAGATGTACATTTGTGGTGCAAACAAAGTAGCTGCATAACTATAGTGGGGAAAATTTGATAGCAAGGACTTCAGCTTGACCATAATAATTCACTTGGCAATCTGAATTATGATTAAGTCTGTAATGCCTGTGCCTTGTTCCTGTTAATACCTGTGCTACCAGGTTAAAGCTAGCCTGGATTTGCCCACATACACTACTCCACTGCAGACAAACCATCGGAGCATAACACTGCATTACAGTCATTTAGGTGGTCATGACAATGTAAAAGCTTCCAATCTTCCTCCAGCTGTTGTTTCCAAGTCCTGTGCAAAAGTTATCACTACATCAGTGGTGCAAATGTGAATGATGTAAAATGATTTTTAAAAAAGTTTTAAATCCAAATTGTTTTACTGATATATTTTAACATGCGTGCCCAAATCTGTTTTCGGCTCAGTGAGGAGGCAGAAAACTATGGGAATAAGTTACTAAGTAATAAGTAACTAAAGGGATACGTTAGGGATCTAAAGGGATAAGTTGTTAAGTCAGGAACCTATTCAGCTGGATAAATTGTTTTGTGAAGCTATCTTCTGAGGATAAGCAAACATCAGAATAAAATAATTGCCATCTTTGTACGACTATCTCCTGATAAATCAGAGGATGCTCTTGAATATGTAGTATGCAAGAGAGAACAAATTTAGGAAAACATAAAGGGATGAGTGCACAGCTGGTGTAAACTGGTATGAATGTATTACGCATGTAGGGCCAAGCGTATTCACAAGGGTTGAAGATCTGTCACTGCTTTAGAGGGAGGGATTCTACTTAAAAGGGGGAGTCAGAGAGAAGGCGGCAAGCCATTCTGACAAATGGACTTTCTTTCATCCATAATCTGTGGTGAAGATGGTACAACTGTTAACTATTTTTGTAGAAACTGTGGGAAACAACACAGTCATTTTGACGAGTGATTTGTGATCACGTATTTAAATACTATGCTGTTATGCTCTCCATTAAGAGCAGAGTAAGCAGAGTGAAACCTGTATGTCCATCCTTAATGCTGCCAGTGTTCATGCGAACGTTGGAGCATTCTGTCATCTTGCCTGGACTGAATCTTTGTGCCACTAGAATTATCTGAATGCTACAACTGCTAGCCTAGGAGATACCCCAGGAGATACATTGCCCACTGTACTTCATGAAAAACCTATCCTAAATCTGTTTTTCACTTGCTTCTGAGTTTGTACTTTTAAAAAAAAATCATGGTAATTGGATTTTATTGGTTGGTTTGCTTGGATCTTCTGTGGCATCATTTATCTAATGCAGATGGTAGTTTTCCTCTAGGTGGAAATATGTGTGCACAATGGCACAGTGGCAGCAATGCCCCAGTGTTGTGCTAAGTGGAAAACAGAACTGGATTTTCTGAAATAAATGGGGAGATTTTTTTTTTTATATATTTCCTTTACCACCTCCTCCTTCACATACCTGAAGTGGCAAGTTAACAGCCATGGGAATTGGATTGAATGGAAATACTGAACATTATTATGCCGCTACTTTTCCTGCTAGTTCTTTTGGCATCACTATTGGCAAAATGATGAATTCTTCTGTGACAATAACTCTATGTGGTGGGAGCTGCTGGTGAGTGTTGTGGTACAGAGATGGCACAGCCCAACTGTCTAGGGACAAAACTTTTAACTTGAAAGGAATGACAACAAAGCATGGCTTCTAGCAGGTTACTAGTTACTTCTGTAGTTACTCAAATCCAGCAGTTCACTAGAAGAAGCAGTCCTGCCTTCTGCTTTCCCTATTGCTGCCCATCTTCCCAACACATGTTCTTTGTCTGAACACACACAAGTGCTTATGAACCAGGTCAGGGAACTGATCCCACTGAGAACTGGCTAAGCAGTTCCTTAGTAAGTCTTGTAATACAGCTACAGAAACACTTGTGTCAGTACAGAAGGAAAAGGGAGGCACAAACTGCTCTGGGTCAGAGAGACTGCTCTCTCTCGGCGTCAGGACCAGCCTGGTGTTATCAAACTACAACTCTGAAGTGCAGTTTCCCAAGAGGCTCAAGCCAACCTGGGTATGTGTTGCTATCAAAAAAAGTCTTTGTGCCCTCAATTTTTGTGTGTTCTCACCTCTTCCAGCCCCTGCAGCTTTGTGGGGATCCAAGTGAGCTTTCTTGTCTGACTGAAAACTAACCCACCAAAACCACAACAAAATTTGTTTTGGCTGGGATCAGCTCTCTCATCTGGCTAACCAGAGTCGTACAATTGCTAATGGTGGCACGAAGGCAGCAGCAAGCTTGTGTGGCTACAGATGGGGAGAAGGCTGGACTGGCACTTTGTAGATTGACTTAAATCTCTTGTGAAATTGCTACTTCAGAGTAATAAGCCAACAGTATTATCTCATGGCAGACAAGAGACAGGTATTTCGTATGGTAAAGAAAAAGGGGATTCATTATTGAGGTGGTCCAGTTCCAAGGCTAGCATTGCTTGTCCTAAGCACTGCTCTAGATCTTGTATAAAAACCTTCACTGACATCGGCTGAGAAAACAAAACCATGCCAGAATGGCATCTAATGCAGTCCTATTCACACTGTATCCACTGTAGCAGGAATACACTTTCTTCAGTTTCCTGTTTCCCTCAGATCAGCAGGAAGAATAGAATAGTCTGAAGTAGCCTGTGGGAACCGATCATTGCTTTTCTGCTGATGTAAGCTAGCACCTGGGCTTGTGGAGTACAGAGAAGCTCTACCCTTTTTGTTTTGAAAGGGAGGAAGCAGAGCTGGGCATTCCCACACACCCTTTGTGTTTTCAGACCTTAAGGGAACCGCCTCTTTCTTTCATCAGTGTGGTTTGAATGACCCCTGGTGGAAGCTTCAGACAACCAGGATTTTTAGGAGTTAGGTCCCAGCATGAGGCTTCAGTTGGCCAACCTTAGGTACCCACATTTGAAAACTGTGGCTGCTAATGGAGATGGGTTTGTATTCCGGTGGAACTGGGCTGGATCCATCAGCAACCTACATTTCTTATGTTGCGTCCTGTCTACTTACAGTCTTCATATCATAGTACCTGAGCTTAATGTGTGTGTGTACTCACACATTCCTTCTCTCTGTTCTGTCCCTTTCCCCTTACCTGCATATCCAGGGTGGAAAAGCTTTATTACAGTTGCTGTACCCTTATTTTTCCTCCTTAGTGAGGCAGCCCAGTCTAGCCTGTCTGTTGCATTGCTCTGTCTCCACAGTGCCATCCTGTCTGCTCTCCACATGCTTTGTGAGTACTTCCATGCTGTCCTGGCACTGTTCAGTTATGGTAAATATCAGCTAAGGCAAGGGGCTGTGTCATATATTTTTAATGTTAAGAGGATATTCCACCAGTTTTCCCCAACGTGTATGCAAATCCCCACCATGATTTTTTGAAGTGGGAACTGGATTTTAGTGCATACTCTTCAGATTTCTCCTGCTTGCTTGATGCACATTGATCTGCTTATGGAGCTTTGGACACTCCAATACCTTACAATCTTGGCTACGCAAGGCCCCTTTAGGTAATGGTGAAAAAACACCACAACCGTCTATTGATAACCATCTATTTTTCTTGCCTTTTTTTTTTTTTGGCAGGCTGATTTGAACACCAATATTGAAGATGAATCCAGATNATGGCCTTGTCTTGGGACTTCATTGAAGGTCTGGTAGTGTTTGCTATTTTTTTGCTTAAATCTCAGTTTCTGAAGACATGTGAATATGTAAGACTCTCAGCTCTAGTGATTCTCTGGGTTTTTTTGGGGAGCAAAGAAAAGCTAGGAAACCTGGAC
>WAAD01003590.1:106273-118387 GCA_013389945.1 Fregata magnificens | reverse complement strand
TGCTTTGCACGTTGCTCTGGATCTAGCCCTACAAGATTTCAGAGCCCATTTTTCAGAAAAGGCTCTGGTGCCTTACCGCACCTGGATGTGTATAACTCACAATAGCCTACAGAAGGAAGGAGAAGGGTTAGTTCAGCTGCAAATCCAATTGTGAAGTAAGAAAAGAAAACAGAATAGACCAAAATCAGGCTGCTAAAATTAATAAGCAAGTTTGAAAACAGCTATTTTCTTTCTGTTTTCACAAGAACAGTTGGGCTTTGGTACAGGTCAAGCCTCCAGCTGGTATGTTTTTCTTCTGCAGTTAAGTTGGTGCTACTGCTGATAAAAATGTATCTCCTCCAGCAGGAGAGAACTGCCTGAAGCTTTAGCTATGGCACAAACTCAGATGACAAGAATGTGCAAAATTGTGCAGTGACAGAGAAAGGGAAGCTGAGCTAGGAGCTCTGGGCACAACATTTTGCTTGTCCCTGCCATGTAGTGTAGGAAGTGCATGCTTCTGAAACTAGGACAACACTGTTCCATCACCATGCTGCTGACACTGAGTCACATCGCAGAGAAGCTAAGGTTCCTGAGGGACCATAGAAAAAGAAATGGAAAAAAAGGAGCTTCTGTAAGAATGCATGAGTGTAGCAGCCATCCTTCTCCTGACATCTACAGTGTATGGAATGGGAGGCATAATGGAGTCAAACCTATAAGTCTCCTGTAAAATGAGTTATACTCTATAATCCTCCTGGTCTGTGTCTACCACTGACAAGCAGGAGCAGATGGAAGGAAAGAACTGTTCATGGCTGTGATATATCAACACATACGTGAGCAGGAGTGGATGTGCCACAGGAGGTGGCCTCTCTATACCCAACAAACAGAGCAAAAAGACATCTTCTGTGAAACACCTCTCTGCTGAAATCTGCAACACCAGGGGGTGTGGAGTAGAGGACCTTGTGGGCCTGCTTCCACTTATGTGGTCACTTGTTGGTCACAGCTTTCTATTCTCCACAGTGGACTCTGCTCACCTCCCTGTGTCTTAACTGCATTGTAGTCCTGATGCTGCAAAAGTCCTTTGCTTGGGTGTGTGGGCACATAGATTGGGGGTTGTGGTGGCCAAGCTGTGTATGATTCCTGTGCTTCTCTGTTCTTTGCCTATTACTAACTTTTTGCTCTATGTTAAATATGTTGGAATATGTAAGCAGAGAAACAGCAGTTGCCATCTCAGCTTCTTCTCCTTTTCTGTCTAGGTTGTGACAAACAGGGACACACAGGAGACCTTGCTGTGCATAGCATATGTTTTTGAGGTGTCAACTAGTGACCACGGTGCCCAGCATCACATCTACCGGCTGGTGAAGGACTAGAGACTCTCTGCCCTGAGTCATCCATGGGATGCATGTCTAAGAAAAAAGCCCATGCTTCAACAACCCCTGCCCCCTCATACCAAACTGAAAAATAAACTGCAGATATTGTGTATTTTCAGAAAAGCACCTCTGAGCTGTTTTGTGATTGACAGGGTCAAATAAGTTTGTATCTCCAGGTTTGGGCAAATGGGGAAAAGACTTGGAGTCAAAGAAACAGGCAAATAACTGCTTAAGGGTTTCACCATAAACAGCATCCTCTGGAATGTATTTCCTGCAGAGCACACACAGGGTGTAATCATACACATAAAAGGAGTGGTATGCACCTGAGCATACAGGTAGGGCAACGGCAGCAGCTTCCACAAGTTTGACCGCATATGAACAGCTTGGAAATGTTCATGCTACATCTGGTCTGAGTGTGTGCACTCATATGCATTTATTTGTAGGTCAACACATGCACAGACATGCTTACCACCCATTTATACAGAGGTCAGTTAGACATGTGTGGGCACATGCATGTGTATAGAGACTGCATGTATAACCTACGTATCTGCGTGTCTAGCTGTCCACCTTAGCAGGTGTGCAGTCACAGGCTCCTTCAACCTTCTTCCTGTTGGAGGCTGGATACTGTTTCCCTCTCTTCCATGCATGATAGTGAAAGACCAACCTTTCTTTTGCCTTTTAAATGAAGTTATGCTTAGAAAACTGGGTATGTTAAATCATGTTGTCTTGCCCAGCGGATTTCCTCCATGTATCAGGTCTGCTGTCTTGACTGACTAAAATAATTCTTGCTGCTTTTGCTTCTGTTCTCCCTGCGCAGTTAGCACTGCTCAGGGAGCTAGGCTCTGCTCTTTTCTTGTGCACCAGCAAAATATTGTTTACCGAGATCAAATTATTCCACCTGTCGTGAGGCCCACAAGTATTGCAAAGAATGCCATTTGGCCAGTAAATTGCAGGAAAAGGATGAGAGAGAATAGTGAAAAGAGGTTAGCTTTCCATGTTTCCAAGGCAATCAAACAGAGTGTTTCTGCTTTACTTGTAAACTGAGGTTGTTTACTCAAGAGTCACTGAGAGGCAATAATCTTGGTCTCCACAGTGCTGCTGATCTGAGGGAAGATCCAGCCATTCGCGTTACTCTGATGGAAGAGGTGGGTTGTATGATGCTCTCTGGCAGCCACTGAACAGGCAATTTATTGGGCCAGGCACAGTCCCATGGCGCAGATTTGGATATATGGTGTTACATCTCCTCTTTCCACAACGCATCACAACACCTTAGGAAACAACTCTCACACTTATTTCAGACATTTCCATCCTTGCATTTTTGGCATAGAGAAAAGTACTCACGAGTACCTGAGGAATCTGAGATACCGTCAGAAAACAAGGGTTTATTAGAATGCCAGAAGGTAAGGGCTTCAGCCACACACAGATGAAATCTGACTTCTTTCAAGAACTCATGAGCTTGTTGGTACTTCTACAGCTTTCAGTCTGCTGGTTAAAGGGCTCTGTGGATTCCATGAAGATACTGTACAACTCTTCCCACAGCATATGTAGAGGCTTGCAGACTTACATGTCTCCTCCAGCTTCCTAACCATCTCCTTGTCCTTTAAAATATTTTGTTTCTGTATTTGAAATTGTAAGTTGTACTCATTTACAAGGTACTCCAGCAGTCTTCTCACAGATTGATGACTTTGTTTCCTGCACATTTAAATCTCAACTCCCTTCAAAGTTTAAATCTTCTACTCCTAGAGAATGTTATTCCCATGTTTTATGGACTCAGATTAATCCTTTGAGTACTTGAAGGTCTAAGTCTCCACTGGGCTTTTTCATAAGTATTATTGAGTATTCCTCATCCTCTCACTGAAATTCATGAAAAATGCTCAGCGAGCCACCTTCCAGTGCACCATCAGCATCAATTCCAGTTGGTATATTAGATTGGGGGGAGGGGGCGTGGGGAGGGAGGGAGGAAAGGAGGGAAGATTCCCTTACTGGAACACATTCTTTTTAAAACACAATCTGGTATTTCACACAATTGTCTCCTCCAAACTCTTCATTATGCTCAGAGAAAGCACCAGCATCTTTCACATGAACTCTCAGCTCTTTTCACTTCCCAGGGCTTCTCAGGCTCCTCAGCTTTTCCCCACAAGATGCTTTGGGCAATCTACTGCTTTAGATGCTTTTTTCAACAACCTAATTTTTCACTAGCTCTTCTTCTTGATTGTGTTCACAAGCTTCCTTGTGTGTTTCACTAGTTGTGCTTTCTCTTACCCAGCTTTAAACAAGTTCTGGTAAACATTGAACTTAGTTAGATAACGGTAGCTTCAGCCACTCCGTGCAGTACTTCTGAGGAGGAATCTGCTGATGCCTTGGAATCATCATGGTTTTATTTTGAAGCTGGTGTTGAGAGCAATTGTTCTTTGCTAGCTCATAAGTTTAGAGAAACATGCAGTGTTTTCCTCAATGACTTACTTAAATCTTTAGTATTCCTCTGGCTCGTTGCTCGCTGATAGTATGGAGTTTCTTTCTCTGAACTCTTTTCCAAAGCCTGTGTAAAACTTACTCAAGCCTATAATGCTGCCTCTAGGTTTGCAATACTTAGTTTATGACCTTCGGATTCAATACAGTCTTTTCTGACTCTGTGTTGCTGCTGGGTGACTTGATTCCTCACGAGGAATTAATATTCCAGAAACAGTAAAGAATAAACTGTTAAAATTTAACTTATAAATCAAGTGAATTAGACAAGTTTATCATGGTAAAATTTTGATATGGGACACACTAAAAATTTTTGTCTGAAGCATGAGTTCATGTTGGTGAGGCTGTCAGCAGTTAGATGAAAAGCAAATGACTAAAAAGACCTTTAACAAAGATGACAGATGACTGTGTTAACTGAGGGGAAGATGTGTACTGAAAAAGATGAGTATAGACCTATTCCCTTTTAACATCATCAGTGGTCTGGAGGAGGGATAAAGCAGCAGGCTAAATTAATCTGCAGATAGCACTAAAGGAGATTTTTGCAAGCTAAGTATGTATAGAGAACTTGATCGACTTGAACACCATTGAAAGACCTGGAAACACTAGGAAACACATTGAAACACTAGGCTTGAACTGGGAGAATAAATGCTAAGAATGATTTGAAATATAATTTAAAATGTCCTTAAAAGAACAAGAAAAACATGGCAAATTAAAGTAAATTATCAGAAAGATAATCAGCACGAGAGGTACATAGTCAGAACATGATCTAAAATTGGACAGCACATTGGAACTAATTGTCAAAGGACAGATGCACAAATACAAAACTCCAGTGACAGAGATGAAGGTGAGAGTCAGATGAAAGTCTCACAGTGCTACCCACTCAATGAAATGGAGACATATGCTGGAGGATGAAGATTTCACTGTCCGTGGAAGAGGTGATGCCAGGCCCTACAAAGGGTGTTTTTATTTGGCCTAGCACATGAGGAATCCTGAGGATTTCCATTTCAACAGAGACTTCAAACAGAAGACCAGAATATAGGCTACTTGCAAAGCCCTACTGAATGTACTTCATACACAGGTACAATTTTAAAATCGAATTGCATAGCATAGCATAGAATAGAATAGTTCCAGTTGGAAGGGACCTACAACGATCATCTAGTCCAACTGCCTGACCACTACAGGGCTCAACAAAAGTTGAAGCATATTATTAAGGGCATTGTCCAAATGGCTCTTAAACACTGACAGGCATGGGGCATCGACCACCTCTCTAGGAAGCCTGTTCCAGTGTCTAACCGCCATCTTGGTAAATAAATGCTTCCTAAGGTCAAGTCTGAACCTCCCCTGGTGCAGCTTTGAGCCGTTCCCACGCGTGCTATCACTGGATGCCAGGGAGGAGAGATCAGCACCTCCCTCTCCACTTCCCCTCCTCAGGAAGCTGCAGAGAGCAATGAGGTTGCCCCTCAGCCTCCTTTTCTCCAAACCAGACAAGCCCAGAGTCCTTGGCCGCTCCTCACAGGACATGCCTTCCAGCCCTTCCACCAGCTTTGTTGCGCTCCTCTGGAGGCATTCAAGTGCCTTCACATCCTTCCTGAATTGTGGGGCCCAGAACTGCACACAGTACTCAAGGTGAGGCCACACCAACGCTGAATGCAGCGTGATAATCACCTCTTTCACTGGCTCGTTATGCTGTGGTTGATGCACCCCTGGATGCAGTTTGCCCTCTTGGCTGCCAGGGCACACTGCTGACTCCTGTTGAGCCTGCTGTCGACCAGCAGCCCTAGGTCCCTTTCTGCAGGGCTGCTCTCCAGGCGCTCCTCTCCCAATTTATAGTTGTGCCTGGCATTACTCCATCCCAGGTGCAGAATCCGACATTTGTTCTTGTTAAATTTCACGCCATGGATGATTGCCCAATGCTTCAACCTATCCAGATCCCTCTGCAAGGCCTCTTGTCCCTCAAGAGAGTCAACAGCATTTCCCAGTTAGGTATTGTCAGCAAACTTGCTAATGGTGCATTCAACTCCTGCATCCAGATTGTTGATAAATCTGTTGACTAGAACTGGCCCTAGATTTGAGCCCTGAGGAACACTGCTGGTGACCGGTCGCCAGCCAGATGTCACCCCATTCACTACAACCCTTTGAGCTCTGCCATTCAGGCAGTTCTTCACCCAGCACACCGTGAACCTGCTCATCTCACAGTATCAAAAGCCTTACTAAAATACAGAAAAACTACATCCGCTGCTTTCCCTTCACCCACTAGGTGGGTGACTTTATCATAGAAAGATATAAAATGAGTTAGACAGAACTTTCCCTTTGTGAACCCATGTTGACTGTGCCTGATGATTGCATTGTTCTTTAAATGCCTTTCAGTAGCACCCAGTGTGATCTTTTCCATAACTTTTCCAGGTTCTGAGGTTAGAGTAACAGGTCTGTAGTTTCCTGAGTCTTCCCTCATGCTCCTCTTGTAGATTGGAATAACGTTGGCTAGCTTCCAGTCAGTGAGGACCTCCAATTGTTGTGCTCAGGTAAGCACAAGCTGCACCAGGACCAGTCTTACAACACATAGCCCTGCACCGCTGGAGTCCCAGTGGGTCTGGACAATCAATTTGATGTGGAAGGGGGACTAATTGACTTACTTCCTCATCAAGCTATTGCATGCCAGTTAATCTGTTGTAACTGTCCAAGTGCGGGTTTCTGTTTGCATGTAGGAGGTCCCTCCCAGGGATGAGTCTTCACCAGACATTACTGTGGAGCAGCTGACATGATACTGCCTCTGCCATGCACACTGCACTTTGCTGCTCATGGCCTGCCTCTAGGTCATAACCTGTGCTTTGAAGCATGGGAAGGAAAGGATGTGGGTAAGGAGGACAGCAAAGATGATGCCATGAAGTCAGAGCTGGAAAAGATGGTTTGGTTCTTGTTATGGGAAAAGGGCTCCATTCATTTTTTATATATAATGAAGTATTTTCCCCCCAATCTTGCAGACCCCGCACTCTCAGAGGCTGCTTTTAAGGACTGTGCAGGGCTAGTGCTGTTAACCTTCTCTGTGCAGGAACCAAAAGTGGCTAGTAAAGGACAGAAGCACTTTTTGCACCTATTAAGCAAAATCTACACCTTCCTCCTGTGCACAGAGTTCCTGCTGTGGTTACTCTCTCCAAGACAAAAAAAAATGCCGAACTTAATTCCAAACAGCAACACAGAACACAGATGCTAACAGCTTTCCATAAGATCTATATGGCTGGTAACCAGAATCAGTCAAGCTCGGAGAAAGACAAGCCAAGTACTTTAAACACCTAGAAAACAGAGCAGCTCGAAATGCCTGCTGTTCTGTGCTACACATGAAAAATCCATGCAAGCGCAGTCCTGCTCTTGCCCATCGGGTGTCATTGCTAGCCATAGCAAGGTGACCAAACCACCTGGGACGGAATTAACTACTTCTCTGCAAACCAGCCAGCCCCCACAGTCGGCCACGTAGGTATGAACGGTACCAACCGGCTACAGGCCATTACCGATGCATGCACCTGCCTATTTCAGCCCTATACAATTTTCTTCCTGATCTCTGAATCATGGGTGGAGCAGATGACAAATTGAATAAAACCTCACTAATGAGAAAAAAGACTGACTCTTGGGAAAAGTACTTTTGGCCAACACAGAAAACAAGTTATGTTTTGAAATGGAAGCCTGTACAAAGAAAGGGCAGCGTTTAGCCCCCAGTGATGGAAAATTGCTTGTGATGTATATTAGTACTCTTCTGCAAACATGAGCCTGGTGCCTTGCATGCATACCTTGCATGCAGGTTTACACCAGTACAGCAGACCCCATGGAGTAGTCCCTAAAGGAGATGAGCCCTAGAAGTCTACTTAGTCCATCAGCTGATCATGAATAAAACCACATTAGCACAGTTTTAAGATGTTATCAAAGCAATGAATACAAGCCAACAGGCTGAAGAACAGATGAAATCTTAGGACAGTTGATTTAGGGACACTCATGCAGGTCTTTTTTTCACTTAGTAGCAATGAAAGCCTCTTCCCTGGCACTGTTCCTTTCTACCCTTGCTCTTGGAGTTCACAGCTCCTTGGTGTCAATAACCAGGGTCAGCAAGAGACAGCTACCTACCTTTCAAACTCAGCGGAGAAACCAACAGAAAAGTCATGTGTCTGGGAGAGCTCACTTTTGTGGAGGCTACCAGATGAAGAAGATATAATAAAGCTGTGAGTCAAAAGGAGTACTGGAAATTTTGATCTGGACTAAAAGGCTTCTGTCCCCTTGCAGACCGGGTGAGATCCATGCAAAAATACTTCAAAGACTGAAAGGACTGTAGATCTCTGTCCTCAAGGCTTCCTTTCTTAGAATTTCACCAGAAGAAACCAGACAGTACATCAGAACTAAGAGCCAGCTGCAATTTTGCTGAAAATAAAAGAAAGCAAACACCAAAAAGCAGCATATATTAAAAAAGAGCTAGCCAAGTTTCAAGAGGACAGGCTAAATTGAACTCTAAACAACCAACAATAAATGAGGATATCAGAGTGTCTTCCAAGTGTAATTTCTGTTGGGGTGGAAATACTAAAAATATTAACCTTAGCCTATAAGAACTTGCTGTAAAATCAAAGGACAAAACAGCAAAAGTTGATTCCCCTGCTCACTTTACAGCCACAGCGCTGAGGCATTAGAAGATAAAGTGATAAAACTGGGATCTAAATATCCATGCTTTCTTTAGAAGAAAGCAGCTCAAAAGTTTCCATTCAGCTGTGGCTTCTTTCTTTTCTAACTCACATGCTTCAGTTTATCAGCTCTCAATTGTGCAGCCACATCTGCTTGTGGAATCATGTCAAACTTGATTACTGAAATGATTCCACTTAAAGATAGTCTTCTGAGATAAGACAAAACAGACCATGGGTCTGAGCAACACAGAACTAGGTAAGACAGGAGCCCTCCCTTCATCTTTACTTCAAAGCCAGAAGAAACACTTCAGGTAAGACAAGTTCATTTGAATTCATTCATTTATCCGTGATGAGGGGGTGGGAACTTCTTAAGCTGACATTGCCCACAAAGAAAACACGTAGGTAGGCCTAGAGGCAGAGGGAGGGATTGAATTTAAATCTCTTTCTACTTCAATATCTAGACCCAAGGATCATTATCTCCTTGAGTATTACATACGTGCTTTAGCCCTTAGTGCAATGGTTTCCCAGTGACTTTTTCTTCCCCGTTATCCAGCTCATTTTTCCTTGGTTCTTTGACATCTTGGACCAGATGAAGGAGTTGAAGAACTTGAGTGGTGACAGCAAAGAATAAGAACTGATTCAGACAGGTGAGAACACCCTCAAACTTGCTCTAAAGCTGTAGCAGAGGCAGAAAGAACACGTGCTGAGCCTTCAGGAAGATGCCAGGGAGTCATGCTCCTTCATCAATCCTACAAGCACAGTCTACATCAAAACCAAGTAGCAAGGCAGCAGACAACTGGCATGCTTGTAACGGAACAGCAAGAGCAGGGCTACTCTACAAGGGAAGGCTAGCCAGAAGCTTAGGTTGACCTCTGTCAGTAACGTCACAGTCTGGGGTATAGTCCCATAGCATCTAAGCAGGTGAGCAGAGCAAATGTTGCAAAAGGTTCCACTGACAGTCCAGTCACTGTCAGACAAAGACCATGTAATAAGTCAGGGCTGAAGTCAATCCAGACCTAGACACAGACAGACCTACAACATAGTTCAGACAATGACTGGAGTGCCCAGACCTGAGCATAGATAAAGCTCCTGGGCTAATGAGCAGTGGGTGCACAGATGGAAACACCAGGTAAAGCTAGTCAGGGCACCTGAGGCCTATTAGTGCATTCAAGGCCCCAAGAGCAGCTTCCCTTCTCACCATGGTGTGTCCCACACCTTGCAAAGGTCTGCTTTTTTGGACAATCCTCCTCTTGGATGCCAGATCTAGATCTACTACGCTGGTAGCCATGTTTTGCCTGCATTTAGGTAATTTAACATGCTGATTCAGCAACTAGTCTGTGATCCATACCATTTTTGGCCTCTTAAATGAGCCACAAAGTACTGGTGCTCCTTCTGAGGAAAATAAGCAGTGCATCATTACAGAAAAGGGCCCCCGTCACCTCCTTCAGATGGGCAATATAGCAATAATGATGAGAAGAACCTGAATACAGCAAAGCTAGAGAGTCTAGATGGATGATCTCTTTCTACCAAAAAGAGAACCACTGACTTTCATTTTCAACCTCCCTAATTTCCCCACAGTACTCAGTACTGTTGCCATGCTATTATTTCATCTGAAATTGGTGGCTGGGACCCAAAGCAGTCTGTCTGTTACAGTAGAGGGGGTGTACCCAGTGAATCACACTGGAAAGCTGTGCGTCCATTTCTAGATGCCTCAAATGCAGCTACTGAAAGCTATTTTCAAAAGCTGTATGTAGCCTTTACGTTTGCTGGTCAGATGCCCTAGATTCAAGTATACTGCTGATGAGGTGCAACTCTTTCTGTTCCTCATTGTACGGACAACATCAGAGTGCTCCCATGTTAGATTTAGTCACATGCGGAAGACAGCTAGTTGAAGCTGAAACAAAAGTCTAATGAGATTACTTTCCTAAGCTTACTAGTATATTGAGATCTGCAGCCTAGTGCAGTCTCCTTGGTAGAAAGTGCATCTGCAGTATTAGCCACTCCAGTCCCCAGTTTCAGAGTGATCCTCAAGTTCTTCCCTAAGTGATCGTCAAGTTTATACAAAGCTCCCATATATTTTTTGTCTTCTTTCCAAGCATTTTTTACCTTCTTTCCAAGGTAGACTCCCAATGAGGGCTTGTTTTCATCTATTCATCTTTTGCTTTGACTTGAACTACAGAAATCCCACATACCTGGGTATAAAGCTGCTTGTGCTTATGTCAACAGGTAAAGAAAACAACATAATGCTGTCTCTGTTAAAACAAACAAACAAACATAACACTGCCACCAAAACTGTCAAACTTGTCCTCATTGTCTACTGGCTTCCTGCGCTGTTCATCTTTGGGAAAGTGATTCTTTATCTCCAAAATTTGAGCCTGAGTTATTTAAAGATTGACAATTCTGGAATGAAGGTCCTTCAGTCCTCAGGTACAATGGGAGTTACTGCGTTAGAGCTACAGCGTCGAGGAGATGGACCTTTTTCAGAGCCTAGAACCAAAGAATCAAATGAAATTCTCTCCACAGATCTCTTTATCTCCTGCTGCATTGCAAGACAGATTTCCTTCGTTGCTTGCTTTAAGGTAAACACACAGCAACATTTGTGTACTTTTGTACATAAATAAATGAAGAACAGAACGCTGCTGCACATGCTTTTCTTCTGGGGGAGAGAGGAACAAACATGCAGCAGGTGACAGTTGTGTTGTTGGCAGCACTACCACCAGGATGCTTAGAGTCTGTTGAACCGAGCAGCTTATAAAAATCCACACAGGACAGAATGGAAGGTATGAGAGAATATATTTGATGTGAACACACCCTGGAATTGAGAAGTGTGACAGCAACAGCAGCACCAGAGAAGGAAATGAGAATACACAGGGGACCTAGGAATGTGAAACAGATCTTCCTTCTGCAGAAATATTTACGGAAGAGCCTTGAGTTGCTCTTCACACACTGTAAAATACAGTTCCCCCCAGCAGGCCCATGTCCATAACTGCACTGGTCCATTTCCATAGGTATCTCTGCCCCAATTCTAGGCCACTTCCCCCTCACACACCACTTCGCTTAGCGGTCCGCACCAGAACCTTCCCCAGCTGTGTTAAGGCTCTCTGCTGGAGGCAGTGTTTGAAGCTGGCTCCGTTAACTTTTTGTTGCACTTCCACTGACACGCAGGGGAAGGTAGGCGGGGACTTTCTGTAGGATCTCAGAGGAACCCCCTCGTGGCCTTCTCTCACACAGCATCACAGATAAGGTGCTGTGCAGACTGCAGTCTCCTGCTGCCAGAGCAGGGAGCTCAGACGAGCCCTAGCTTACCCCCTGTGCTAGAAGGCACAGCAATGTATTGGCAGTCGTGGGCTTGGGACCAACGAGCAGCTTAGCTATGGGTTTGCCACTTGCAGCAGCGGTCTGGGCGCCAGTGGTTTACGTTCATCCCAGCCTGCTGGCTCACAGCTGAGCGTGGCTACCTGCCCCTGCCTAAGTGAACCCGGAGGAGACGTTCAACCGCAGGCCCCTCAGGGCAGGGGAGGCAGCTGGGGGGGGGGAGGCGGTAGGTGCCCCCAGCCTCGGCGCAGCCCCCAACTCCGGGAGGGCGCAGGCGGGGGATTCCCCTGGCGCCCAGCCGAGGGGGTTCCGGGGGGCTGCCGTGGGGT
>WAAD01003590.1:93150-105875 GCA_013389945.1 Fregata magnificens | reverse complement strand
GTTAGTTCGGAGGGACGAGACGAGCCAAGCGGCGTCTGCGTACGCGGTCCTGCTCTCCGCTGGAGAGCTCGCGTTGCCCATCGCTGCTCCTCACGGGAGCAGATGGCTTCGGCTGGGGATTTCTCCCCGCCACCGGGGAAAATACGCCTGCAACAGCGCTGCTTGCAGGCGGGGGGCTTCCTTTCTTCTCCCCTCGCACACCCCCCGAGGCTGCAGCAGGGTGCGAGGGCGCCGAGCCGAGCCTTGGATGGGTGGGAGCGCGGAGAAGCCCCCGCGGGGGGCAGAGCACGCGTGAGACTGCGGCAGGGAGGCCCGGGTGGCAGGAGGGAGGCTGCGGGCCAGGGGGCGGTGGTGGAGCAAGCCCAGGGCTGGCCGGTGGGCTGACAGCTCTCCTCGGCAGCCGCCCGCAGAGGTGGTGCCAACAGTTCCTGCCTTCCCCCTCCTTATGCAAAGCTTGACTCCAGCTTTGCCTTTTCCTGTTCAAGCTTTTGGAAACTTTTCTTGCTGAATCTTGGATATCCGCCTGTCATCGTGCTCCTGATGGGAGGTGGGAGCTCCGTGAGCTCTGCCTCTCTCAGAAAGGCCTTCGGCTCTGCAGATTTCAGATGGGTAGAGAGGAGGACCTGTGGCACAGGGATGCTGCGTTGGGGGAAAAACTAGACTACAAGGGTGAATAAAGCTGCATTTCTTTACTTAGCCCTTTTATCAACTCTTTTTTCTATGCTTTTACTCTGCGTGGTTTTGTGGTTTGAAGCACAGGGCTAGGAATGGGGGCAACTGATTTTCCTACCTGACTGCACTGAACTTATTTTAAGACACTGGGGTAAGTCATCTGGGATTTGACTGGGAGAAAGTCGCTTATTCTCCAGAACAGCCATGAGAGTCAAATCATGCAGCTTGTTTGTGCTGTTACTCCTAGATGCGCCTAAACTTTACCCGTGGATGCCAAATCTTAACATATTACTGTAGCAAAGATCTTAGTAACAGGTGCTGCAGGTAGTTTTAATGGTTTGTTTGTTAAGTTGATAGATGAAGTTCTTTATAGCCAGGGCGTATAATGGCAAAGGATAATGCCAGCCAATGAAGAAATGCATTCATATGAGTTTTATCAGCATAGAATATGGGGCCATAGTTAGCGCTCAATAATTTAAAAAATATCAAAAGATAAATTATCAATATGATGTGCATGTGGTTGATAACACTGAGGAAAAAAATCAGTCCTCATAGTTCTATGCCCTTGGCTTCCTTTTTGCATTTTTTCTAAGCTCCAAGAATGAAAATTGATGGAGCTAATGTAGCTTCTGCCTCCAGATCTTTCCCTTTCGTATTTTTAGACCTGTGCTGTTCAAATTGCAAATCCTACAGACAAGGTCTTTTCTATAATGGGGCTGTAGAACTTGTGGCAAATTTGGTTTTGGGCATCTACACTTTCTTTAAAACTAATTCTCATGAATAAAGCTGCATGAGAAGACCTTGGAGTCAGAATATAACTAATGCAGCATCATTTGCATTATTCAGACAAAGCTCTGAGGTTAGAATGATCCTGTTCATCTCTCTTGAGGAGGCTAGAGGGTTAACTGGGAATGTCAGCGTTGTCTTAGTTATTGCGGTTATTTTAACAGAAAATAGCCATCAGAGATGCATATCCTACAGTCTTTGTTTTCCCTGCTATTTTAAGTGATTTTCTTCCAAAGCATGCCAAACCTCAGCCTGTCCATGAGGGTATTTCCAACACAACCATGTATTTTTAGTGTTTAACCCCTCCCCCCCCCCTACACAAACTAAAACATTGCAATAAAAAAGTGAAACATGGGAACAGCACAAAATGAAATAGCGAAACAACACTTGAGGCTACAGCACTGGTTGGAGGAGTTACTTTCACATTTGTGGCACATGTGAAACTAGCAAGTTTGCACTAGAGAATCCAAGACTTTGTCTCAGTATTACTCTGTGAGAGCTGGTATGGAGTTGGTTGGGCCTTGATCAGAAGAGACTTCTTGTTTTAGAAGCAGTACATTAACATCCCTGTTGCACTTGGGTTTGACAATTGAAAACCCATCTCAGTTTTTCACTTTTGTCATGTTTCAGTATTGTGCTATTTGCAAGTGACTGATGCCCCATTAGTTTTCTACATTGCAAGAATGTCACTACATTTATTGATGCATAAAAAGAGCTGAGAACGCGTTAAAGAAGCTGGGCACGAGCCAGCAGCAGGCCCTGGAAGCAAAGGTGGCCTGACAGTATGTAGGGCTGTATTAATAAGACTGCAGCCAGTATACCGAGGGAAGTGATTATCTCCCTGTACTTAACATTTGTTAGACAGAGTCTAGAATACCGCATCCAGTTTTCTGCCCTCAGAGACAAGAAAGGTATGGGTAAACTGGAGGTAGTCCAGTGGAGGGCCGCTAGGACCATCGGGGACCGGAGCACATGTGGTGGAACAGCTGGCCCTTGATAAGGGGTGGAGAGCTGGGCGGTGAGTTTGGTAACCCAGCTGGCAAGGCAGGTGTCCCACCAGCCAGGGCCCCATCCCGTGGTACCAAGTGAGGCAGCCAGTGCCAAGCAAGAGTCTGGATCGCCAGGCACGTTTGTGGTGATAAGGCAGGTCCAAGATCAAGTTGAGACGTGAATCAGCAGGTCAGGATCAGGCTTAGTGATGGTAATTAGGGTCAGACACGGTCCAGTTATCACTGAGCAGGTCCATAGTGATCCGGCAGGTCTGAGGTCAAGTGAGGAAGTCACACCATGGGTCAGGGTCTGGATCAACAGGGTCCATTGCCATACACAGGCATGACTGGAGACAGGCACACCTACAACATAGCTTGGGCAGGGACTGAAGGCCAAAAGCAGAACTTAAATGGAGCTCCTGTGGCCATGGGCAGAGGGTGGGAGTAGAGGCACCAGGTGAGCCTGATCAGGGCCTTTAAAGGCCTTTCAGTGCACTCAGGGTCCTGATGCAGTATGAGGATCATATGCTGAGGGAACTGGGCTTGTTCAGCCTGGAGAAGAGAAGGCTTTGATGGGACCTATAGTAGCCTTCCAGTACTTAAGAGGAGGTTATCAAGAAGACAGAGCTAGGCTCTTCACATTGGTATGTGGTTGTTGGATGAGGGACAACAAATTTAAGTTGAAACAAGAGGTTCAAGCCAGGTATAATGAAAACCTTTTCTGCTATGAGGACAGTCAAGTATTGGAACGAGTTGCCCAGAGGGGTTGTGCAATGTATGTCCTCACAGGTTTTCAAGACCAAAGTGGATAAAGTCCTGTTGTGACCTCATAGCCGACCCTATGTAGAGTAGAGCAGGAGTGCAACTAGATGACCTCCTCAAGTCCTCCTCCAACACAGGTTCTCTGATCCTAAGATCAAGCAGCCATTTGCTCTGAGAAGGAAGGAGGTGTGTAAAACTATGGCAATACTTGTGAGCACCACAGATGAAGAAATGGAGAAAGTTTTTAGGATGCTGATGTGTTGCTAGGATACTTAGTAGAGGAATTTTAAAAAACTAAATTAAAAATTTTCCCTGGTATGCTAAGGGCTTGTGCTGGAAAGGGGTGTGTGTGTGTGTGTGGGCAGGGGGGCTGAAGATACTTTCTATTTGAAAACTTGCTTGAAACCAGTGATTCTCAATGTACAAAGTGCCTTTTTAGTGTAACATCACTTAAAGATGCTTTCTGGAATAGGTCAAGCTGTGTTCTTTCAAAATTCATGTAGGAAGTGTGATGACAATACAACATGGTGCTGAGCTTGGGAAAAGACAGTGTATGATCAGGGAAGAGTTCTTACCTGAGGGTTACCTTCGACTCTGTAGAAAATAGAATAAACATGTCAGGATCGGCAGAGCACTTCCCCATTTGTGGCATGGTTATTAACGGACCTTAGGGTTGAGTCAATCCTGCTAAGGCCAGCTTAGCAATACCCAGAGAACGTTAGTGGATCAGAAATAGGTCTTTGTCTTTTCCTCTCTACCTGGCAGTGAAATTGTGGTAAAGTAGGGATGTGCTGAGGAACTGCTTTCTCTTCACTCAGTACAATGCATGCTAGAATTTAATTTTGAGTAGAAGTGCTCACTGGGAAGATACAAACTTTTGTATATTTTGCTCATGTGTAACAAGATGCTCTGTTGGAGACAAAAGAGCTGTCACTAGTACACTCTGTCATTCCTCTCCATCTCTCCTGGTCTCCTAAAGCTGACTTCCAGAGACTGTTTCTGCTGCTCCTTAGAGTCTCTCTCAGATGAAACTTGCATTGCTGAATGGCAATGCTATGTTTCCTGGGAAAAAACCACCAAATTGGTCTCGTGGGTCACTTCCTCTGGTTCGGTGACATACTTTTCTGTGGTGTGTTTGTAATGAGGCAGGACATTGTTCTCCAGTGAAAGACATTGGATGCTTTCCTCATTGCACAGGTGTTTCTGGGAAAGTCATGCATCTCTGTGAGTCGTCTATTGCCACAGTTGGACAGCACTGTGCTTCAGCTGTCTTTCAACCCCTGTCTTTCTCAGCATGCTTTTGAAAGCGCTTCCTCTTCAGGCTCTATTACACTGTTTCTTCTGATACTCCAAGCGCTTGCATTCATTGCTGTCAAAAATAGACCTTGAGGGCTAGAGTTTGTAGAAAAAGGCACGATCCTTGGGCACCCTGTTGCTTTTGCCTTGACTGCAAGCACAGTGAAACAGGAGGCATCTGACCTCCGTGCTTCACACGGAAGAAAGAACAGATAGGAGACGTGGGATCCCCAGTAGGTAGTGAACTGCATTTTGATGGCAGTGAGATGTATTAGGCTGTTGAGGAGGGGTGAAAAAATCCTATTGTTGAAAAGCTTTTAAAATCAAGAGTATAAAACAGATAGGCATGTTCTGGGGATAGCTCCAGGAAGATGAGGCAGACTAAACCATAAACATATGCTCAAATAAGCCTTTAAGTGGACAAAGGTATTAATTAATCTTAGCATTTCTTTGCAGTGATGTGAATATGATGTTGTGATATTGTGATAACACTGAAGTAATAACATCAGTTTAAAAGATTTGAAGTTTGCATTAATCTTTGTTTCAAAAGGCGTAACAGGAAAATTTTTCTTATTTAAGTTCTTTTGCAAGCACTTTTTCCTTTGGCTGTCAGAGTTCTCCTTTCTAACGCAAACTCTGTCATGCTGTTTTAACGCCTGATATTTCTGAAGGTGGAAGTGACTAACAGCTAGGGTGTTTATTTCCATGATCCCTGTTACAAATGCAAAAAAGGAAACAAACTGCATTAACTCATGGAAAGCCAATTTTATTTCTGAGGCCAAGTCACTGCACGTCTCTAGAATCAGCTGAACTGTGAACTGAGCTTTAGTTTCTACATTGATATTGTTCAGGTAGAGCTGCCTTTGCTGTGGACAGTCTTCACTGATTTACAATTGCTTGGACTGGTCTGTGCATGCTCATGATAAGAATATGATGGAGTATATCAGTCTCATGTAGGCACAGAACCACAAGAGCTGTATTATCCTTATGTGGCATGTCTGGGGAGGAGGCAGGGCTAGACTGGAGAAGGAGCTCAGGGCGGAGTAAGTGAAAAAGCAGGAGTCTTGAGAAGGCAGTAGGCTAATGGAGAGGAAGTCTGCAGCCCTCCCCTGGGAGGAAGGTCTGAAAAGGAAGGATGAGGTGGTACACTGAACAGAGAGCTGAAATGTCACACCCAGCAGGTTTGAAGGAGACTTAGCTCAAAATCTTGTGAATCTGTCCTAGGAAACAGGGATCAACTCAAATCCTAGAAAGCAGAGGGCTCTGTGAGCTCTCCTGTATTTGGTGTCCTTCAAGTTCACTCCTAACTAAAGCCATTCCACCTGAAGGATTGGGGGAGGCAGGGCTTGAAGTTGAAGGAGTCCTGTGTTTAGGACACTGGTGGGAAGGACTCGTGCGAAAGAAAATGTGACAAAGCTAGACGAGTAGTACTTTCTGATCGGTAGTTTTATCTGTATTCAGGGGTTGCACTGTCCTCTATAACCTCTAGGTAATAATTACTAATTTCCAAATGAATATGGCTATGGAGGGACAAAGCCTGAGAGACAGCATTGCGTACTCTAGTGTTACTAACCCAAGTTCCTAGTCTTTTGCAATTTGGTAGTGAATGCTGTCTCCTCAAGTGCCTTATGGCAGTATGTTGACAAACACTTTTTATCATGATTGCAGCCATACTCAAAACTCATGTTGAGCACAGGCAAGGAGACTTTCTATTTGGATTTGCTCATTTCTAAAGGTTGAATAATTCAAGAATGCTTTTGAAAGCGTATTTTCCTTTCTCTGTGTCTGTTGCTGTTTTTTACCCATAACTCTGCATACAGTTCAGTATAAGGTGGTTCTGCCCAGGATGTTCGGCTAGCTTTGTTTTAAACAGTTCTTTGATTGCTCAAATATGTACTTATCCCAAATCCAGCTTTGCATTGCATTTTATGTTAAGACTGTAACGTTAAGCGAATGAAGGTTGTTGCTCTGCTTCGTTTGAATAAAGTGCAGCTGAAGTTATGAAGGATTGAAAGCAATGCTCTAAGAATGTCTAGCATGTTGTTTCCACTTGAGAATAGCGTGCAGAGTATTGTTTATGTGTATTTATATACATGTGGACAAAATACCATCAGGGGAACAGGATAATGGCTCTGGCAATAGAAGAGATGTGTACTAACAAGCAGACAGGAGCATGTCTCCTTGTAAAATAAAAAACTGAATGGCTGGCTTAAAAGCCTGTAAAGGAAACCTTCCAAATATAAATAGTTTAAAGTGATTCTCTTTCATACAGCAGAGTATTTGGATCTCTCCAGTGCTGCTGTGCTGTCTCACAAAGTTTTGCCAAGTAACAGTGGCTCTGAGTGTTAAAAAGGCTCTTGCTGATCTGTTTCCCAGCAATGAAGAAAGCGGCAGGACAGGCAAGACTTTTGCATTTCTTAGCACCTGGGACATTGTTGATAGCAGCAGAGGCAGCTATGAGGAGCATATAAATCGTGTAGACACCTGTTGCTGAGCAACCTGGTGCTGTAAAAGATGAAGAGCAAGGGGGAAGAACTGCAGCTCTGGAAAAATTTCCAACTTATTCCCCTCACAACCACTCGGGATGGAAGAGGGACTGGATCCTACACTATGAAGCTTCTCCTGTTTCAGGTGGGTAACAGAGAAGATCCAGGGCACTATTTCAGGTGAATGCGGTCGTAGGTTAGGATAAGAAAGCCATGGTAAAAGTAATTGCTGGGACCAGTGATCCATAGAGGGATATGAAAGTGAGGAAGAGACTTCATTGTGAACAGGAGCTTTTTGGAAGTGTTCTCTATTCCAAATACAGTAGGCAAAGTGAAAAGGACTGTGAAGCAGAGAAGGGGACTTCTAGGGAGAACCAGGAGGAGGAAATGAGAACAGACAGAGGGTCTTAGATTCCCACACCAATGTAAATTCATCTGTGTGGCTTTCAATTTTCCAGGTTCCATGTTGTCTCACCCTTTCCTGGTGGGATGGTCACCACAAAATATCGCCCAGGGGTTATACAAGAAACTCTCCCCTTTTCATTCTATTTTTCTTTAAATAATTTCTCAAGGTGTCTTTTTTAAAGCAGTCAGTTTTCCCTGAAAAACTCACCTTCATTAGGTTCTTTCTCTTTTTTGTTCTTAGGCTTTCCTTTTCTTACTCCACCAGTTGAAGTTTCCTACTCTCCAGGGACCCTCAAGCAACCTCTGTTATGTCTTGCTTTCTTTTATGAAAGCAAAAAGTCCTGCTTGTGTTTCATCATAGCTTGGTTTTCCCAGCTGTGTAGTCTCCATCTTCAACTCTTCCTTCTCATTCTGTTCTCCATCAATTCCTCTTTGAAGACCTGAGGAAGTTCATTCTATGGTAAGAGAACCACACATTCTGTTTTGCTGTCTGTAGTCCGTTTCTTCCTTGCTGTTTTTATATCAAACTACAACAGTCTCCATACAAAACTAGTTCAAGTCATTTAGATACGCAGCTGTTTTTTCTGAACTGCTTCTTAAGGAGCTTTAAAGAGAAATGTTGCTTCATGCAAGAATCTCCACCTTTCTTCCTGCTTTAGCAAATAGTGTTTAATTCCTCTGTTTTTTGAACTTGAAAGTCACTTCTCAAAAATCTTCTTAAGGCACTTTTCTTTTCTGGAGCTGCTAAAGCATCCCTCTCCTTTACTCTTAAGAGGCACTGAGAGGTTATGTTCTTTGCTCCATGTTCCTCTGAAGTCATCAGAAGAAGATAACTATCAGGCTATTTCTGCTTGGATCACTAGACAGCCTTCTTACTGTTTCAAAGATCTGAAAGTGGTTAGAGGTCTAGGTTTTAATTCTATTAATAAAATACACTCATCCCATGCTTCAGGTACAAAATATCCCCACAGCAAACTTGAAACTGTCAGTGACAGCCAAAGTAGGTATTTATCTGGTGCCTATGGCATTAGTCCAAGGCATCCATTTACAAAAGCAAACAGACTTTGCTTGCCCTTGGGACGTGATTTGAGGAACTGAAAGACAAGTGTGCTTTATTTTAGAGGACCAAGTGTGGTGATGTACCTAACGGTTATCAGGAGGTAAGTGCCTACCAATCATTGAGCTTTCTAGAAGAGAAAAGATCTGCATTTTTTTTTCTAGGTTTTGCTAGCCCTCGTGCTATAGGACTTCTGGTTTGGAAGGCGGCCTTGTCTCCTGACCTCTTTCTGCTGTGAACAATGCATTGGATAGATTGCCTGTCTGTTGAGTACAGTTCCCCACTCATGTAGACAACATGGTGAAAGATGCAAGTTTCTGCAGGATTCACAGGGTGTCTGTTCCTTGCATCATCATTTATTGCAACAACCTTGTACCTACCTGAGCCCTGTAGCGAATCTAGGAGGGCATGAACTGAGCAGTTGCATCTGCTTGTGAATTTTCGTCTCACCAGTTCTGGTCTGATTCTTGTTTCTTTGAGTTTGTTATCAACATTTGCCTTGGTCAACAGCAAGACCTCTTTCCTCTAACAGTTTTCTTGCAAGCGTTTGATTTTCCTTTCTTAATTTTACTGTATAGACCTGGCTTACATCAAGCCAAGCAGCATACCTGTGATGTGGTGAGGACCACTACCTGGCACTGGATTACATGACTTGAAGGGCTCCTCTCAGACCATTTCTGCCTTTGCTACAGATCATGCTGTATTCATAACAGGCTTACGTCAGTGGTGAATGAAGTTAATCTTTAAATGTAGTTGACAGCATACTGTGTGTGGCATCAGTTTGACTAACTAGCCAACATCTATGCAGTGGAACCGTAGGAAACTTGGATTATTTAATTTTTGAAATTTTAAAAATATTTTTATTTTTTGCTAAGCCACATTTGACTTCAATATGATTAATTCAGTTGCTGAAATAAGTTGTCTCTTGTGTCTCTAGGGAGCTGGTTTGGTTGGTTGGCTGCCTGCATGTGCTTGACATAGAGCCTGACATCAGTGATGAGCCTAGTGTTCATATAGTATTAGTTCACTTTATGAAAGATGTACAGAACTGATGTGTGTGATACGTTGAGGTGTCCATGTGCTCCAGCATGTGTAGTAAACAGACTGTGTGAACTGTGAAATCAACAAGACCTTCTCTTGGCAGCAAAGGCAATGGTTAATTTGAGGTAAATTAATTCTTAAAACTGAATGCAAAAAGATTGAAGGTGAAGGCAACTAATTAGCTCCATGTTTACTGTTCTGAAAGGGGCAGTAGTTAGTTTTGAAAACACCATTCTAGAAATCTTATCCACCTTTAAAGAATGCCTTGTATTGGAAATCTCAAAACATTTAGAAATTAATTATTTTCTCATAGATTTTGATTTCTTTCAATGATCTTTCAGATCTAATCAATCCATCTTGATTAATGATTTCCTTGAGTACTTTTTGTGACTTCTAGACTCTGGAAACAGTGTTTCAGAATCTTAGATGATGCAGGAAGGCAGGCTGAGGGAAAGCATTAATTTAAAAAACAACAACAGAATAATGGAAGCATTTCTGTTGACCAAGTTTGGTGAATAATCACTTTTTTTTTTTAATAATCAACCTGTACTTTTTGTATGCAGCTGCAATGATTTTTATGGGGTTTTAAACATTGGAGATGGTACTGTTCTGTGTCTCTCCTCCACGTGGTTGGAGGAAGTCCTGGTCTCACTCTTGCGAGTTTGCTATTTTTGCAGCACCCTTCTAACATTGGGGTGGAGCTGTTACAGCCCTGAAAGTACCAGTATGAATTGGAGAAAGCGGGGTGCTTTATGTTGTTTGGTTTTGTGTGATTTTCATTCCAGCGGTGGTTTGTTGCACTAGAAGCAAAGATGAGACCAGTCAGAAAGTGGGACTAGTGCAGGAGAGTTCATCAGGAAAGGTCTTGCCTAACTGCTGTTCTTGCTCCTGTAAACAGGTCATCAGGTGTCTTGGTGATGATAGGGGACCTAAATGCAAAGGGGAAAAAGCATTGCATTTTTCTGACTAGTATTTCTGATTTAATTGACACACAAGTTTTGCTTTTCCCCTTAATCTCTGTTTTCCCTTTAGTTTCTGTGAGTCTGTTTTAATATTTTGCCTATTGTCATTATTTAAATTCAAGTCCAGATGAAATCAGTATATTATGCCCAAGAGACCAGTCTTTAGACTTACTCCTTTTGTTCAGAAGGAGCTGGGATTTGACATAACTTTTCCTGGTCCATCTTCCCCCCCACCTTAATCCCTCCTTTCTGTCCTCTTGAGGTAATTATGCTTGTGATGGGAGGTGGGTCCAAAAGGCAACAAAGTTCACTTTGGTCTTCTCCATCTCTCCAGGTTTGGTCTGCAACTTTTCCATTGGTGTACATCCAATTACCTCAAGTAAGTAAGATCTCGGAGTCAGTCAATCTGATCTTTAATGCTGCTCGCGTTGACATTAAGGGGAGATGAATTGGGCCAACACTGAGCCTTTATGAAACCTTCTTGTGATCTGTTATTTTCTTGCCACAAATGGTGACAGAGTCCAGAGTAATGTGGTTGTTGTTGGGGGTGTCTCCAAGTGCTGCTGTAGGTACCCAAGGAAAAGTAACAGAGGAGGACAGTAATTCTCTTCATTATATGCAAATATTCTTCTTCCTCTGTTTTCTTACCTGTCTCTGACATTGGAAGAGAAAGGAAGCAGGGAAGAACCAAACAGGGTTCCTACTGTTAGCACTTTCATTAGTCCATGTAAGTTTTGTCCTTTTGTGCAAGTGTAATTTTATAAACAGGCTTGGAAAAATACACTAATCTTGGAGGGACCGACTGTTACCCTCGCGTTTGGTGTCCTAGTGCAGCTGCGGGCCTATTGCTTTGTGCTTTTACACTCCCTACGTTCTTCAGGGTTTTAGCATTGGTTAAGAAGTGAGTGGAAAATGTGGCACTGCCTGCCTTTCATTGCGTTTCTGACATAGTAGAGGAAGCAACTTCTGGCCCTTCAGGGAAAGGAAAGGTGAGAGCCACCTTTCTGCTGAATGCTGCGTGTTCTGCCAAAGGCTGCAAGAAGTCCAGGTTGGTAGGTCCTAGCAATGCGAGTGGCAGAGAGGTAATAGTCCACTCGTGCACTTGGCTTGCCAAGGACTGTTGCATACTTCTGTGCTGCTTCTGTAAAACTTGTAAAGTCAACTGCAGGCAAAGAACATCTACTGTTGTACATTTTGGGGTGGCTGGTGAGAGGTTACGGTCTGTGAAGGAAAAAAATCTCCCTGCAACTGGAAAGGCAAAGAACATGTTTGGTGAGGCTAAGAAAAAGAAATGCTGAAGCTTTCCTTTACTCTTGTGTAAATCATCATTACAGGTGATGCCACACAATGACTCATCTTGAGGATATGGCAAAGATGCACTGACCTTGGGATACTGTTTATATAAGGCAGAACTGAGAAATATACTGAGAGGGATTTTTCAATGTGAGGGCAGCACTTCTGTTGTCTAACTGCTGTGGGAAATTTCACGTGCAGGACCTGTATGTTTCTGAGAGAAAAAAATTAGTAATAAGAACTATTTATAAGAGGTGTACAACTAGCTTAAAATCTGTACATTTGCTATTGGATGTGAACAGCTTCTGGATATTTCTGTTGCAAGAAAAAGAATTAAGAGATAGTTCGGGGGTTTTAGGCATTGATACAGGTAACATCTGTATTTGTACTAGATGAGACAAAACGTTACAGTATATAAGCTGAAGAACCTGTGAAGTTTCCTGCTGTAGAATTTAAGACAGTTATAAAAATCCTCAGCTTAGCCATAAAACATCTCTCCTGTAAGGCTGCTGTGTGTTTACATCTTGCAATGATTTTTTGGATTACTTTTTGCATATGTGCCATGCTCTGAATCATACCAAATGGTGCTCTGTTGATTCCTGTGTCGTAGGAAAGCTGGGCTCTGCTCTAGGGTGATAGAGTACACCAGGGAAAAGATAGTTGGGGAAGCTTGAAATGGTTATTGTTTGTTCCAGGAGTTTTCTTTCTGTTCATCCTTGTGCCACTTGAAATGATTGCTGTATTGTGAGCTCTTTCATCTTGTTTCCACCCCTTTAAAATTTGATACTGCAGAAATTAATATAACATTATCTATAATGTTTAAACTGCCTTATGTTATGAAAGTGAGAATTCCCACAGCAGCCTTAACTCTGCCTCCAGAAGAGAAAGCACATCAAGTGAGTGTCTTAAGTTACACCATTATGTAGCACTGGGCACTAGGATGTACTGTTTGGCAAATATTTACATTTCAAATCTG
>WAAD01003590.1:25564-87216 GCA_013389945.1 Fregata magnificens | reverse complement strand
TTTTTTATAAGCATACTTTTAAAAAGATAATGTCTAACAGTTTATATTGTCTTCAGGGATTTATTTTTAGCCTAAATAGTATTTATGTATCTAATTTATGTTTAAGTGTTATGTGCTTCTCTGACAGCATTTTCTACTTTTTTCTTACACGCTTTGTACATATCAAAAAGAATATAGAAACAGTTGGGAAGAAGTTAGTGAAGGCTGCATATTGTGATGTGTATGTTTTGCTCACTGTTTTGATGTTAATTTTTTAATGGTTGCTATACAATTTAAACTTAAAGCATTGTGAGAAGTGTTGCTTAAAATGTGCATTATTAAACCTGGTTTTTTTTTTTTCTTGTGGCTTGTGATTCTAAGTTCTGTTCACCTGCTAGAAAGTGAAGATGTGCTAAGAGCTTTTTGTATGGGAGACCTCAGACAGAAAAACTGTCAAGTGTGCTCTTTGTCCAGCCACACCTATGATACTTGGTGCTGTTTGGGTCATTCCAGAGGCATGCAAGATGGGAAGAGGACTCCAGGAGCGAATTGAATATTGATATTTTGCAGTTTTGAATAAGAAAATTAGTATGCTAGCAAAACTAGTGTCCTTCCTTGTAATTTATTATTATAACCTTGTTACTTAATTTAAAAAAAAAAAAGATAATTTGTGGAAAGCCGGTGAGTATGGCTGTATAAAAGTACTGTTTATTACCTTTGGCATTTACTGACATTTGTGTATGTCTGGCTTTCAAAGCTAATGGCTGAAATAAAAATCTCGGGGGCAACACTGACCTTTGTTAAGATCTTTTACAAGTCACAAGTGTTTGCTGCTTTAGTCTTCAGTCTGCTTGTTGTTTGGTCTGGGGTTTTTTTTGGGAGGGGGGTGGTTGTTTGGTTGGTTTGGTTTTTGTTTTGTTTTGGTTTAGTTTTGTTTGGTTTTGCTTTAAAGCTGCCTGCAGTGCATCTTCTATTTATTGGTATGATGCACTGTGCAATGAAGACTTAAACCGGCAAAGAGCTGGTGCCAAGGAATGTACTTTTAAAATGTTTCCTCCTTTTGTATTTTCATGCGAGTGCTTCCTTTGATAGCAACACAGAACAATACACAGATTAAACTCTACGTTGGTTGTTTTTTTGGTTTGGTTTTTTTTTTTTTAACAATTGTTACTTGTTCAAGAACAGTGGTTTACAGTTGGCTAGTACCAGTCATCTACAACTGGTGGGTGAGGGTGCAGTTAAGTGAATCCAGCCAAGCACAGACAAATTTGTGTTTGTTAAAGCATACACAGCTACCCAATTTGAAATGTATTAAATGAGACTGATGAACCTTAGATGAATGAGAAGATAGTAGCACTATGTGGAAAGAAATAAAGCAGTATGGGCATGGAAATTTTCCCTTTTAAGGGAGGCTGTGTAAAGAGAGAGAAAAAGACTCATCTTCAACATTTTTATAGGTTAAAATACTGAAATTGTTTAGTGACTTTGTCCACTTTTTGTTCTTTGCGCTCAATTTACAGAAAGCTGTAGATATATTTGTGTACCCTTGTTTCAAAAGAACATCTGTTAATTCACCTTATGCACTTTTATTTGCCTTATCATAATTCCATGGACACCCACTCAGAACAAACATATGAAGTAAGTACTTAAACTTGAAAATATATAGTATTATGATACATGCCGTCCTATCTTTTAATTTGCTAGTCTTCCAAGATTCTTAAAAGAAAGCTTTTGATTGCTTTCAGTCATGTACAAGAAGGGGAGGTTCACTGAAACTCGAAGATGGGAAAAGCGATGAAAGAAAATTGTGTACTTCTTTTCATAGAGCAGATCATTATTATAGATTGTAGAAATCATCATCAAGGTTGATGGTGGGGCTGTGAGTTTGGTGCATTTAAAACAGTTTGGGGGTACAGTTAGGTAATGGACACCTAAATATAAACTCAAGAAATCCCACTTGGAGGGGGATAATAAATGTTTGGTTTCAGCTCTTAAGTCCGTTATCCACCTATTAATTTCAATTAGGGATTTTCAAGTGGCAACAATTTCTCTCTTTACTAACTGCTGTGAGATTCTTGTCCCTTCCTGTGAGAGTATAGCACTCGGCATTTCAAAACTGCACATGATCTAATATTTTCGTAAGTGAAGCACCAGCAGGCTCTGCATCATGGTGTGTCTGCTCTGATCTGACCACGGTGCCCACAGACTTCCTGTCAAAGGACCGGTGAACTTCTGGTACCATAAGAACACGGCACATGAGTGCGTCACCATGTGATGGGAAGGTTGTTGCATGGGATTGGATGCATGTTTATTATTCAGCAAAAATGAAGGCATTTTCCTCCTGTTTCTGTAACTTCTGTCATGCAATGGGAGTGCGTTATAGGAGTGTCGGGAAAAAGAGAGAAAGGAAATAGGCTGCAGGCCCCTGGGGAATTAGTCTGCCCACAGCTGTGGGACAGTCAACAAAGATGATGGGAAATGCCCTTTGGGTTAGATGAGTACTTTTGTAAAAGTGGATGAATGCCAGACTAGCTGCTCTACTAACTCAGAGATTCCCAAAGCATGGTACATGTGCTGGTTGTGAAATCTGAACATGCCCATGCAGCAGAATTATATTATCATGCTGAGAATGTGCATAACGCAGCAGCACTGCCATGAAAGTATGTAGCTGAGCAAAGTGATTTTGAAACTTCTGTACTTGATGAACTCCGGTCTCCTCTACTTTCGAGACTTCGACATTCTTGTGAAATATTTATAAACATCATTCTCTGTTTTAAAACTGTATTTATCTTTTGTCCTCCTAAATATTTAACCGTGCTTCAGAGATCCAGGGCGCTTACTGTGATGTAATGCCTACTGCTGATACTGGCGTGAACAGCGTAGAATTTTTTGACAGATTTCACAAAACTGCTGAACAAAAGTAGCTGTATAATGTGGGTGACTGTTTCTGTGTGTGTAACTGAGAGTCATGGGAGCAACTCGAAGCCAAGTATTACATCAGACTGTGCATACCAGGGAGCTATTTGGTTTGGCCCTGCTGGGTTATTGCTGCTCTCAGAGTTTGTGTCAGCAAGTCTACTCATGATTGACATAAAGTTTTAATCTAGATTAATGACATTAAATGTGGGTCCCATCATTGACTATTGTGGTCAGATACTTGACACTATTCTACAACTGGCAGCCTTCATGCTAATGGTGGTTCTTAGGGAGCAGATACGGTAAGGATCATGGCACTATAGAAGTGATACACAGGCCAAGGGCAACCATCTGCATCGTGGAAACTTTCCAAAGACTTGCTTCCAGCCTGATTAAAAGCCTTGTGTCTATACGACCTTATGCATCTCGCTACCCATATCAGTATGTTTATACTGAAGGAAGCATATGGAGGGAGTGATTTAAATTTTCGTGAAACAAATGCTGCTAACTAAGCACGTAAGCTGTGGGTGAGCAGCCCAAACATTCCTTAATGCTACAAACATATGCCAGCCCTCCTTGTGAATGCAGAACAGGAAACCCTGGTATAGGCGTTTGCCAGATGTTAATGCCATTTTAAATACCATTTAAAAAGCATTTATAAATGCAGTTGCTTCAGAGTGATGAGCACCCAAAAATAAATAAATATTGATGTTTGTGATGTTACTATCAGAAAGGGTATTGAATCTATGGTAACCCTGACTCCCTTGTGGTTAGGGTTATAAGGTGAGGTCACTTGCAGAATCATTCAGGTTGGAAGGGACCTCTAGGGATTATCTAGCCCAGCTCCTCCTCAACGCAAGATCAATGCTGACTTCAGACTAGGTTGCTCAGACTTTGTTCAGGTGGGTCATGAAAATCTACATGGATGTAGATTCCACAACCTCTCGGACACCTGTTCCAGTACTTCATAGCAGTGATTTTTTTTAATGTCCTGTGGCAACTTTAATTTATTGTCTCTTGTTCTCCAGCTGGATACCTTGCTAAAGAGCCTGGCTCTGTGTTCTCGGTAACCTTCTCTTAGGAATCGAAAGTCAGCTATGCTGTTCCCCCAAAGTCTTCGCAGGCTAAACAAGCCCAGTTTCCTCAGCCTTTCCTCACATGTCCAGTGCTCTAGCTTCCTGAGCATCTTGGTGGCCTTTGGCGGGACTTGCTCAAGTTTATCAATGTCTTTCTTGTACTGGAGAGCCCAAAACCAGATTTAGTACAGTGTTTAGTAAAGCAGAATAATCACCTTCATTATCTATTCTATATGGTCCTGTGTATACTGTCCAGTCAGCTTTTAGCCTTCATTGTTGTCACAGTATAATTCTGACTCCTGTTTAGCCTAGTGTCCACCAGGACCCACAAATCCTTTTCAGCATAAGTCCTTTCCTGATGGCCTGTTCCTCTGGCCTGTCTAGGTCCCTCAAAATGGTAGCCCTGCCCTGGAGCATATTGACTATGTTCCCTAGTTTGCTGTCATCTACAAACTTGATGAGAGGGTACTGTGTTGCCTTCCGCAGGTCATTGATAAAGGTGTTAAACAGGACAAGCCTCAAGATAGACCTATGCGGTACTCTACTTCTTACTGGCCTCCAGCATAGAGTATGACACTTCAACCACTATTGTTTGAGCCCAACCTTCCAACCAGTTTTTTACCTGTCTAGTTGTCCACCCGTCCAGACTGTAATTCATAACTTGGATAACGAGTACTTTGAGAGACTGTTAAAAGACTTGCTGAGGTAAATGACATCCAGTGCTCTCCCATTGTCCACAAATCCAGTTGTTTTATCATACAAGGCAATCAAGTTGGTCATGCATGATTTATCACTCGTCGTCAATCTGTGTTGACTGTTCCCACTCACCAACAGCATCTTCGTATGCCCAGAAATGTGTTCCAAGAATACCTGCTTCATGCACCAGTACATGCTGTGGGCTGACTGTCTGGAAAGCAGCTCTGCAGAGAAGGAGCTTGAGGTCCTGGCTGATGACAAACTGACCATAAGCCAGCAATGCACCCTCGTGGCAAAGGCAGCCAACAGCATTCAGGACTGCATTAGGAAGAGCATTTCCAGCAGGTCGATGAAGATGATCCTTCCCCTCTGCTCAGCAGTGGTAAGCCACGTCAAGAGAACTGGGTCCAGTTGTGGGCTCCTCAGCAAAGGAAAGGTATGGACATATTGGAGCTAGTCCAGCAAAAGTCCACAAAAATGATTAAGGGACTGGAGCATCTTTCATATGGGGAGAGGCTGTGAGAGCTGGGACTGTTCAGCCTGGAGAAGAGAAGGCCCAAGTGGGAAAAATCTTATCAATGTGTATAAATCCTGGTGGGGAGAAAATGAAGAAGAGGGAGCCAGACTGTTCTCAGTACTGCCCACTGACAGGGCAAGAGGCCATAGACACAAATTAAAACATGAAATTCCATCTGAACACAAGAAAAAAAATTTTTTTACTGTCAGCATGGTCAAACACTGGAATGAGTTGCTCAGGTTGTGGCGTCTCCATCTTGGGAGATACTCAAAACTCAGCTGGACACAATCCTGGGCAACCTGCTATAGCCGACCCTGCATGAGCAGGGGGCTGGGCTAGATGATCTCAAGAGCCCCCTTCCAACCTCCATGGTTCTGTGGTTTTCCCAGGTACCAAAGTGAGGTTGACCAGCCTGTAGTTGCCTGGATTGTCCTTTTTCCCTTTTTGAGGACAAGCTAAATGTTTGCCTTTCTCCACTTGTGGGAGACCTACCATGATTTCTACCAGCTTTCAAACATGATAGTGAGCAGTCTCACTATAACATTGACCGATTCTTTCAGCAGTCTAGAATGCATCCTGTCCCGTCTCAGGGACTTCTATGGGTTGAGATTTTTTAAGAGATCCTTGACTCAATTTTCTTCTGCTACTGATAGTCCTTATGCTCCTTGAACCCTGTCTCTAGACATAGGGGCCTGAGATCTTCCTTGTGAAGGCTGAGGCAAAGAAAACATTAAGAACCTCAGCTTTACCTGTATCTGCTGACACTATATCATCTGTCCCCCAGCAAGCCTTTATTTTCCTCATCTACTCTTTTGCTGCTAATGTAGCTTTTCTGGTTGCCCTTGATGTCCCTTGCCAGTTTCAAATTTAGGTGAGCTTTGGCTTTCCTAGCAGCACTCTACACAGGCAGGGCTTCTGTATTTCTCCTCTCTAATCTGCCCTCATGTCTATCTTTTGTGAATGTCCTGTTTGCATTAGAGCTCAGTCCTATGTTCCTTGTTTAGCCAAGCCAGTCTCCTATATGTATACTTATTTTCCTGAGTAGCAGAACAGACTGTTCTTGTGCTTTGAGGAGGCTGCCATTAAAGACCTGCCAGCCTCTCCTTCCCTGGTTTAAGAGCTAGAAGGTCACGCGTTCCAAACCAGTCTACTGACTTTCCTGAGACTGCAGGCCTGGTCTAGGTGTAATATAGGTTTTAGTGATGTGACAGGCCTGCTGGTAGGCTATAGAAAATACATCCCTGATCTTGCAAAGACAGTAGTACACATGTAATATCAGATACTGTGTTCAGAAAATTCCCAGCTATTGCTGACTGAAGTAGTACACCTATGGTATCATGTGGAGATACTATCTAAGTCCTGAAAGCAGAGTAGATGTCTTATTACAGTGTTACAACTGAGCTAATCACCCTTATCTCTCAGCAGGATTAATTAGATCAGGAGCAGCACTGTCCTGGTGCAATTACACTGTCACTGGTTCTGCAGCAAACTTGGTCAGTACTAGCTGAGAGTAAAAGCTCTGTATTTCATACAACAAACCCATCCATGAATAATGGATCAGCCCATTTCCGTTGAACTCTGTGCATTATATCCAGCTTTAGAGTGGGCCCTGGCTCCTTCAGTAGTAACCATGGCTGAATTTGATGTAGCAATCCAGATGTGGTGGTGATTTTTTTTCCTAGTCATGAAATCCTTGATCTATATTTTCCTTTTTTAGCCCATTAGCTTATCTTGAGAGTTTACCTGTTAGAACATTTATCTTTCTTCTATCAGTACCTAATATTCTTAGGAAAGTCTCACTTTTTGGCATATTTACTTTATTCTTTATTTTATTATTGGTGCTCAGTATTTAATTTAATTTGCTAGTAAAGGACTTTATGCTCTTCAGAGAAGGCTACTCTCTGAGCTTTCCTTGTTCTGCATGCTAGTTAAACTCAAGTTAAAATTCATCTGTGGGGCCTGAGGAAGAAAAGGAGAATTTTTCAGCTGTGCTTATATAGAAACAGCTTATTTTAAATAAAGTGAATTATAAAAGCCAGTAGTTCTCCTTTCGTTTTAATGTTTGTTTACCTTACAGCTTGGGCTATGGAAATAGATGATTTATTTTTTTCTCCTTTAAAATTCTCATCATTTACTTCTTTAGCATCAAGCAGAACTTTTCCTTGGGCACCGTTTTCAGTTTTCATAGAAATATAGGGCTGAAGTTGAGCAAACCCTCCCATAATTTCATGTAGCCAGCTGCTGTGGGGCAGAATCGCACCTTACAAAGATGTTTGAAAACCTTCATTTTAAAGACAGAATTGGCCCACTGCTCTTTTAAAAATCTACTTTTTAATTTTTAGCTTTACAGTTCTTAACAAGGCACCATAATAATTAATTTCTTGACACCATAATAATTAATTTCTTAACTCAAGTGTCTTTTCAGTTTTCCCCTTGGCTAGCTTTTGCATTAATTTTAACACTAGAGGGCAGTTGAAACACTTCAGTTCCTTCAGAAAACCAACTTCAGGAGAACAGCTTTCATTTTTCATTACAGAAGAAAGAAGTTTTGTTAACTGCCTATTATACGATGTTTATTTTTAGCAATTAATTTGCTTTATTTCTTTCAGTCCTTTTAAAAACTAAAAATCTAGCTTTTAACTTTTTGGCTTTCTGTGTGCTTTTATAGCTCTATCGTGCAAGTTAGACTGATCAGCAAAGGAGGGAGAATAGTTTCACATTTTAGCTATGAAGACATACTGCTTGTACTTCCTGTATGATTAGATGCATGTTTTGAACCACCTTGTTTCAGAAACAAGGAGGGAGATGCCAGAGATGGAATGTATTAAAGATCTCTACTGTTAATTTTTCTCAAGAAAGTAAAAGTTGATTTTATAGCATTTCTGACTAGTTTTGTAGTTTTTGTTGGTATATAATTTTAAATTAAATTCCAAAACACTTTAGTCAATCTTTCTTTATGCTATGCCTTGCTTCAAAGTCATCTTTTTTCCCTAGCAGAGCTTCAAAATGGCAACTCATGTCCTTCCAGAGGTTATTCTACCCTCTCAGGAATCAGAAAATATAAAGACTTTAGAAAGGAAAGGTCAAAACAGTTAAAATTGATTATTTTCAGAGCTCATCTGAAAAATGCCACAGGAGTTCTTCTTGGCTTAAACCTAAAATTGGAAACATTTCATTTTTTATTAAGAAAGTGTGATCAAATGCATAGTGAAACATGGTTCTCTTGTAAGTTGCTTCAAGGGTGTATTGTCAGAGATGTGATACTCATCTGTTCTGGCTGTAAAGAATGTATTCTGTCTTGTGAGTTGGTTGCTTATGTATCTTTTGTTTTTTTTTTTTTTTTCCCTTTTTTTCCTGTTTTGAATCCATTACACTTACTGCAAGTGTTGAACAGCAGCTGAGTGATCAAATGTTTATTTGCACTTGAACTTTGAGTGGTGTTTGGAACAGTAACAAAATAGTATCAGTAAGCCTTTAAGAGAGGAACTCTTTGTCTCTTGTGATTAGTATAAGAGATTAATCTGATTTTTCCTTGACTTGGTGTCAGATGATTTGTTTCCCTCTCTACAAATTAGGTGATCTGAAAAGTAACCTGTGCCTCTCTCAGGGACATATTGCACCCTAGCAATTTTGTAGTGACAGTAAGGACATAGTGTTTTCTCTTCCAAGCTAAGCTTCTGGAATTGTGTAGTTATAAGAAAATCTTGTCGATTTTTATCAAAAGCTTTTCTTTAGCTTTCAGAGGTGGAGAGAAAAATTAAAATACCTAAGCTATAGGCACAAGCAATAAAAAAAAAAAGTATAATTTATTTTGGAGAAAAAAGAGAAAAAAAAAAAAAGACTGGTTTCAGACAGGGCTGTGTGGTTTGGCTTGTGATGCTGACCCTGATGCAAAACTATGGATTGCAGTTTTCCCAGGTTTGGGGAGAGAAAGGCCTGAGCTGGAGTCACTGAGAATGGAATGGCTTTCTCTCTTTTTGTGGTGATATCCTGAAAGTGCTGCAGCTTTTGTGCCTTTGCTTGGTTTCTCCCATCATTTCCTGTTTATGTTGCAGAGACTATCTATTATCTCTGACACTTCCTTGGCAGTTTTGGACATAACATAAGCATTCTCACCAGCCTGTGCTGATTGATAGGACAGATTTTGGAAATGGTTGATGCTTGCTTAATTTTTTCATATGGGGTTCTGCAAACTGCAGGGCTGCTTGGCTTTTGGACAGTGCCATAGTACTACTTTAGTAAGAACTGGATTTCCATAGAAGTGATTCCAAAAACATGCAGTAGTAGAGCACTTTTCTTTCTCTTATTGGTTCTGGATCACAAGAAGGAACCAATTAAAATTAGCAAAACTGTAGCATTTTTATTTTGTTCGTAACTGCCAGCCTTGCAAATTGAGAGATTATAGTAGGCTTTATTTATAGCCAATAGAAGACAAGTTGCCGAGGGCCAAATTTTCTTCCTGTGAGGCTTAATTGTTGGGTTGTGATTATACCCTGAATTGTCACTATGCAATCTCATTGTTTGTAGATGTGCAGAAATTAAACCAGCTGTAAATATTGTGATGACTTACAGTCAAGGGTAAACTTCTGCTCCCTCTCTCTGAACCGCATTGCCTTCGTAGGACAAAAAGGAGCAATAAACCTTCATTGGCTATTTTTATCATTATATTTAATAGATGAAGCTGCGGCTGTATGTAGGGAATAGACCTGGTGGAAAGACACTGCTATTCTGATGACATTTGAGAGTAGATTGCATTTGAGCTTGACTGCTTAATAGGCCATCCTTCTTTGGATGTGGCTCTCCTAAAAGAAATCACTTTGTAGTAGGGACTTTCTATATTTTAATGTTAAGTTTTCATATTCAAAGGTCCTAGTAGATAAATAAGCTTTGCTTTGGTATTTTCCCCTTGCTCCTTTCCTATTTAGAATATGAGCGGTTGGGTGATGAGCCTCTTTTAGTAGCTTACTTCATTTTTTGCCTTGTTATGCAATGTTCTGGTAGCAGGTACTTTGTGCTCTCAGGAAGAAAGTTCTTACAGAAGTTTAGATTTTGATAGTCCATTACAGCTTCCTCTAGCATGTGAGAATTTAAAGGAAACAGTCCTTTTCCAAAAATATGAAGCTTTGATGTTTTTGACATAGAAAAATGTGTTGCCATTCATTACCATTTACCTCTCCTACACCATCGGCTTTTATTCTGATCTTGTTTGATCTTTGCTTACCAGCACACCACTGTGCCATGTGGCATAAAGCAGGCTAGACCAGGGCAGTCAAAAGGAGTGAAACAAATCAAGCTGGTGAAAAAAGTCCTGTGGTAGGCCATGAGTCTTGTTCTCTTTCACCTCAAATCTCTTCTCTGTGCAGTGTGAGGAAGACATTGGATATCTTCCTGTACTCCACTGCAGTCTGTCTGGGTGGGATGGGGACAGCGGAGCAATAGCTGTTTTTCCTCTGTTGTACAGTGCAGTGTGGTTGTGTATGAGGAAGTAATAGGAGTGAAATATGTGAACTTTCCTCCATAATCCCACTATCTCTGGAAGATCAGGAGTTGGGAAATACTCTCCCAGTGGAAGAGTTTTGCAGTGGCAACTAGGCACTGCTTGTTTGCCCCTGTGCTTCTTTCAGTATAAAATGAATTGGACTGCCATCTGTAACAGCAGCACTGCGTTGGTTTGGCTGGTGGTCCGAATAGCTTAAATTCCCCTTGTAAGTTAGTTAAGTCTGTGAGGAACTAATGTAATGGTCTCTTCCTCCCTAAGGGTGTCAAACTCCTGAGAACAAACATGGAATCATCAGCAATAACAAAAGCCTCCTCTGTCTTGCTCCAGTTTCTCTTAGTTTTCTGATAAAGAAGCATCTGGTACAGCCTTTAGCTGTCCTTTTACAGGCAATGAATCCTGATACATTGACAAGTGGCATAATATTACATTTCATTTTTGAGGGGAAAGGGATCAGTGCCCAATAGGTTTATTTGTTGCACGATAAGGTCATTCTCTAAGAATGAGGCAAATCTACAAGCATTTTGTTTTCGATCAGCTTTTACTTGTGATTAGTTACAGCTTCCCACAACCAACCCTGTCATAGTGATTTTTATTCTGGGTCATTGTAAACCATATTAAAAACAAAAAAACCCAAAAAGAAATGTGTTTGCAAGAAGACTTACTTTTGACATGAGTCATACAGTGCATGAGCTTCTCACAGGTGAACTCTGTTATGGTTGCTTAGTGTATTTCCCATATGTGACAACGTGGGAAATCGGTAGTAGCAATGCTGGTATCTAAAGCACTTAAATATTACCTGCTTCTCGGTGAGACAGGATGCTGTGGATCAGCACATCTGTATTATGTGACTCTGTTCCTAAAGTAATCCTATAGCTACTTCTTCTGTATGAAGCTAAATCTGCTTCTAATGTATCTATTCAGTTGCTCAAAATCTGACTTGCATGTCTTATATCTGGGATTTTTTTTTTAACTGCAGGTTATAAAAATGAAGGGAAACAGTGGGAAATGTTTTGAATGAGAAGAAAATAATTCAGTTTTTTAATAATGAAAATTGTTTTTATCGGTTTCTAAAAAATTAGAAGCTTTGAGTGTATTAGAAGCTTTGAGTGCAGAAGCATTTGAAGATGTTTCAGGAGGTAGGTTATTGCATTTTGATAATACACTGAAATTGCGTGTTGTTAGAGGAACAGAACAGGATTGGCAGTGGCACCTCTCTGTTTTAACTGGAGATGTAAACTATATTTTATGTTGGAAGGGGCCATCATGTTCTTACGTATAAACTAAGAGATACGTAGACAGTTATGTGATTGAAGGGATGGGTAGTGTGTGATTTATGTGCTAATGATTCCTTTAGTGACTTCACGAATTTCTGTTGATTGTATTGGTTCAAAGTGGATTTGAACATCCTTAACTGAAGCAAAATTGGCAAGTCTTTCTAAAACACTTTTCAAAAAAACTGAACTAGAAGTGATGATTGTCAGAGAGGAACTAGTAAGTGAAATCCTGTGCTCTCAGTTGCTTCAGTGGTCAGGTGAGGTGGTCTGCATGGGTAAAAAGTTTTTGTTAAAAAGGTTTTGTTTGTTTTTTGTTTGGTTTTTTTTTAGCAGCAAGGTTGTGTTTATTGAAAGTCTGTAAGAGCATATTTTGTGGTGTAGGTCCTTTATTGACAAATGAAATGCAGATAAAAGGACTGTTTGTAAGTCAGTCAGCCCTAATCTCCAACCCTTCCTTTTGCTAGAGTTTGGGAAAGGTTGGGACGAGTGAGAAAGAATGTCCTTGTGTGTCCAAACGAAATTAGACTGCGCTGAACTCTCAATGGACATGAACAAACCAAATCAAGAACCTCTCTTTGAGAACCCCCTTTGGTAGTTTCTTTTCGATTATCTCCAAGACCAAGTTGTTACATCAGCAGTTGTCAGCAGGGCTCAGCCTCTTGGATAATTCTCTCTCAAGCAATTTGACTGTAATGACTAAAATCGGAACCTTGAATTTTTAAACTTACGAGGACAGATCCTTGAAACATGAGCTTGAAGTGCTCAAATGGCACCATGCCACCTCATAAATGAGCCTCAGTATTCCTTGCCAGCTGCAGGGCCTGGACAGCATCACACCATGTAGGTCACAGCAGTCTAATTTTGAGGTGACAAGTTCATGCATCACTGTGGCAAGATGTGATTGGGGCCTGCAATGATGAGCAATGCAATACAATCAGATGCAAGTAAAAAATAGTTCTGTTGGCTATAGCCTCTAGTTGGCACCTGTTCCTGGCAAATTCTTACTTTGGTTTTGCTTAAGTACCCAATATATTATTCTAATAGCGCTCTTACAGAACTGGTTGATTTAAAAATTACTCTGGAGCTAACAGCTTATAAGGAGTTCTAGCTAATGGTGTGGTAAGGATCTAGAAAGGGGGATAGTACAGCTTTATACTATATAAACTATAACTGGCCAGGGACTTAGGATTTCAGAAGTTTTGGAAGAAACTTAACAGACAGAAGTTAAAAAAGAAACATAGAACAGAAGAGAACAGAATACAACAGTTCCAGTTGGAAGGGACCTACAACGATCATCTAGTCCAACTGCCCAACCACTTCAGGGCTCAACAAAGGTTAAAGCGTATTATTAAGGACATTGTCCAAGTACCTCTTAAACACTGACAGGCATGGGGCATCGACCACCTCTCTAGGAAGCCTGTTCCAGTGTCTAACCGCCATCTTGGTAAATAAATGCTTCCTAAGGTCAAGTCTGAACCTCCCCTGGTGCAGCTTTGAGCCGTTCCCACGCGTGCTATCACTGGATGCCAGGGAGGAGAGATCAGCACCTCCCTCTCCACTTCCCCTCCTCAGGAAGCTGCAGAGAGCAATGAGGTTGCCCCTCAGCCTCCTTTTCTCCAAACCAGACAAGCCCAGAGTCCTTGGCCGCTCCTCACAGGACATGCCTTCCAGCCCTTCCACCAGCTTTGTTGCGCTCCTCTGGAGGCATTCAAGTGCCTTCACATCCTTCCTGAATTGTGGGGCCCAGAACTGCACACAGTACTCAAGGTGAGGCCACACCAACGCTGAATGCAGCGTGATAATCACCTCTTTCACTGGCTCGTTATGCTGTGGTTGATGCACCCCTGGATGCAGTTTGCCCTCTTGGCTGCCAGGGCACACTGCTGACTCCTGTTGAGCCTGCTGTCGACCAGCAGCCCTAGGTCCCTTTCTGCAGGGCTGCTCTCCAGGCGCTCCTCTCCCAATTTATAGTTGTGCCTGGCATTACTCCATCCCAGGTGCAGAATCCGACATTTGTTCTTGTTAAATTTCACGCCATGGATGATTGCCCAATGCTTCAACCTATCCAGATCCCTCTGCAAGGCCTCTTGTCCCTCAAGAGAGTCAACAGCATTTCCCAGTTAGGTATTGTCAGCAAACTTGCTAATGGTGCATTCAACTCCTGCATCCAGATTGTTGATAAATCTGTTGACTAGAACTGGCCCTAGATTTGAGCCCTGAGGAACACTGCTGGTGACCGGTCGCCAGCCAGATGTCACCCCATTCACTACAACCCTTTGAGCTCTGCCATTCAGGCAGTTCTTCACCCAGCACACCGTGAACCTGCTCATCTCACAGCTGGACAGCTTGTGCAGCAGGATTTTGTGAGGGACAGTATCAAAAGCTGTACTAAAACCCAGAAAAACTTAACATGCAAAAGATTAGATTAACACCCTGCAGTGTTCCTGTAGAAACCATTGAAACTGAACTGTGCGCTGATCTAGGCAGAGTCTGTCACATGCTGTACATACTTTTTTTCTTTCTGTCTTTGCATACAGATTGTAGGTTCTCTGAGCCTCTCAGCAAAGTGGCCATTGGAGAGGAAGGTGGGGAGGAAGAAATGGGGGGGGGGGCAGAAAAGAGAACAAAAAAGAAAATGTCAGTTAACTTTTACAAGTACAACAGGTGCTGGTTTGTGTGGAGTTCTTCCCCCCTTTTTTTCCCCCCTTTCTGTAGAACTGACTACCTACTTTAGAATTAAGATGTGGAACATCTAAAGTTGATGGGCATTTCAGCAAATCTGTGTAATCTGTTATTAGTCTATATGTCTGAGGCTATCAGAAAGAAATCAAAATGCTTCATTTCCACAATTTTAATATTTCTGATTTATTTATTTATTTTAACCAAGAATTAGGCTGAATGAATGATTGACTCAGGAATCAGTAAATGCTTAAGAGTTCAAACTCTTTTCAGGGTCATGGATAACTCAGCTGTAGCTAGGAAAACTCACAGTATTTGTAAAATTTTAAGTCCAGTGCTGGGTTTTTCTTCTCTTGTTTAAATTGTTTAGTCCCATTAGTTTGACCCTGCAGCACTCCATAATTGGTGCCTTTCTGTAAACATCCATACATCAGAAGTATTCAGGTTGGCTCAAGCAACATTCTCATGGGCAGTTTGCCAGGAACCCGAGGGCTGCACCTAAATTGCATATTGCTGGGAATAATCTCACTCTCAGCTATTCTTTGGTTTTTGCTTAGTCCTCCATCTGGCTTTTATGGGGACAAGAGATGAGTAGCAGTAAGTGGTGGTGTCTATAATTTGTATAGGTTGCAGCTTCATAGCATATTTGCAGGGAGGTACAAATCAGAAATACTGAAGCTAATAGAAAAATTTTCCAACAAGTTCCAACATTTTTGAAAGAGAGTACTGACTGTCAGAGTATAATAGAGCATCCATGGCTTCAGCTATAATTCTTTAACAGTCTGATTTCAGCTCATTAAGAAATCCAGTGCAGCTTCTAGCCACAGTAATTCTAATGACCTAGGACATACAGTTTGATCAGTCTGTCCCCTGACCACAGTGTGAGGCTGCATGTATTTGAGATATATATTTGGAAGGGTTGGTCAGGAAATAGGTTTTGTCTGAACAATAATTTAGACATGCTTTATATTACTTTTCAACATTATCTTCTAGAGAATAGATTTTCTCATGTAAAACTTGTCTTTGCTTTGAAGATGGAAAGGTTTTTTAATACTCTGTGCTACTTAGTTTTTAAAGTATAAGTCAACCCTCCGTGATGTGATGGAATAGGTTCTTTTTGTTTCCGTGGTGAGATCAATGGGGGTTATTTTCTGTTGGTGTTTGAGCTCACAGAGAGGGCTTTGAAACAACAATTTTTGGAATTCGAAATAGAAATACACTTGAAAAAACATATGTGAACCTATGCCATTGCAGGACTGCATGAGCTGAGCATTTAGGAGAAATTGTGAGATTTCATGCAGTCATGAAGACTGATAATATAGAAATTCCTCAAATCCCAAATAGTTACTTTCTATTGATTGATAGATTTATTGAAAACAAAACTTTCACCTTAACAAAAAGGCATGTTCTTGGCAGCATGATGATTTGGACTTCTGGTGAGGAAGAAACTCATTATCTAACTTCTAAGTGGGATTTTTTAAATTTTTGAGTGCCTGGTTATCAAGACTAAAGAGCATGTAGAGGAATAGCTGATGCAGTGTAGACACTTTTTCGTCTGCTTTTTAGTGATCTGTACAGTATTTACCGGGAGCAGATGTAAACTGAACCCAAAGCATACCTTGCCTTGCCCTTGTTCCTTCCTCTCCCCTGCCTGCTGGGCACCTCTTTCTTTAATTTCTTTGTTCTTTCCTCTCCCCTGCCTGCTGGGCATCTCTTTCCTTAATTGTGCAGAACTGTAGCACCCTGATTTGTACACATTTAAACCCTCTATTGCCCCAACGTTAGAAGGAGAGAGTCCAGAAGTCTTGTGCTTCAAATCAGATAGCTAGCTCATTTAGCAATCTCTTATCCAGCTAGGCAAGCCCTTAAGAGCTTGAGAACAATTATAGATAGGAGGTAAACTTCAAGGCTAAAGGAAAACAGCTTTGTGAAAGTCTTGACTTTGTTTGTTGTGGGTGGAAAGCTGGGGAAAGCAGGTTAGGGAAAATTCCGTTATTTGTGTTCCTTTGTTAGAGATTTAACATGGATGTGTTCCCTATTTTAAAGCCCTGCATTTAGTGACTGCTGCTAATGTGCTCTTCAGGACCAGCAGTGACGTAGACATCTGCATGAGAAATGTTAAACCTGCAGCCGTTGTTCTCTAAGCTTCCCAAGCAATAAGATGATGCCCACCTTTACTACTTATATTTGATCAGTGCCTTGACATTTCCTGGAGTGAGCCCATTAATTAATTCTCATCCTTTTATTTCCTATCTTTTGATCTATCAGGACCCTTTCTAATTGCCATACTTTCAGGAAGGAGCACCTTGGAGCTGGAGGTTGTCTCAGCTCGCAATTAGGTAGCATAAGGTGCTGAAACAAGGTCTCTGTACTTTCCTTTAGAATTTATTCCAAAGGTAAATGCAGAATTTCCTAGGAAGTAGCCTTTACTTTGCATCATAATACAGTATGCAAGAAAAAGGATTTTTTTGTCTATACTTAGGGTTGTAGTAGCTTGTGTAAGTAAGACAGGAAGGCTGTGAACACTTACAGGCTTTTCCACTTCAGGTGTAACAAAAAAGTGAGGGAGGTGCTAAGAAGATTAAAAAAAGCACTTCCGAGTCACAGAATACAAGCTCGGTTGGATTAGAGAGCAAATATAAGCACCAGGACCAGTTTGTTGGAAGAGGAGGCCTCAGAACAAGTTAATTAAATCAGCCTTTTATAAAATCAGTTAAATTGTTTTATTTACTCTCTATGCCCACTATCTTGAAACTTTCCTTGAAATTTGTTTTAAAAAATCAGATCAAATCTTGATAATTGCTACAAAATCACCAGCAACATTTAATTGGGCATTTCGCACAGTCAGTCCTTCTAAAAAATATTTAGAATGTTTACTTTCTGTAGTACATTTAGGTAATGGGTATCTTCAGTATGTTTTGTAAAAACTCACTACATGTCTGTGAGTTTTGTTTCTAATGAACTGCATAGAAATTCCCCCATAATGGGAATGATTGCCCCACCTTATATATATCGTATCAAACCTAGATAGTTGTTGAGAATAAGTCTTAGCTTGGGAGGCAAGTTTTTCTTGCTTGATAATGCTTTTTCCATTGTGAAGAACATTTATCAATTTGATCTTATTGATAATTTAGGTGATCTTATTGATAATTTAGGATGGATTTAGAGTTTCGTCTATCAGAAGACAGTTAACATGCAGTTTGTATGATTAGTTCCAGTTTCAAGTTGCTCTTCATTTTTTTTTAATCATGCACATCCGTTAGAGCATACCCTTCTGGTAGGTAAGAGCAAAACAATACTTTCCTTAACAGATGATCCAGATGGGCAACTTTATTGTAGCTGTTTTTGGTATTGTGTGGAAAGATGCACAGACCTTCAAAAGACTAGATTGACAAGGGAAGGTTAGAAATTAGCAGGAGTGCTGGTTTTGGTTAAAATGGCAGGTACTGTCTTCTTTCATTCAATATTCTGTGTAGTCGGAGGGAAGGAGAACTGGATCGTAGAAGAGTTGCAAAGGAGAAGACACAGACAGTTTTCTGTTAAGTTAGTTGTGGGTTTTTTTTAAGCTATCAGACTTTTAAAAACTCAATTATTTATCAAGTTTTGAATTTGGATAATTTGCTGCAATAATTCCTTACAAGAAACCTTTGCAGAATATGGTAGTGTGGTAGTTACTACCTTACTTCTGCCTATGCAGTATTGATGGCAATTACCTTTAGTAATATAAAACAAATAGTAACTAAAGTTATCCCATGAAGAGCCAGGTGGGTTTGAAGATGGACCAGTGAGCTGCAGCTGATACTTCTAAGCTCCATCAGATATCTGGGGAAAGCAGAATGTCTGGGGATGTGTTTAACCCTTTTAACAGTGACATGAAAAGGCCTCACTTTTGCTGGAAAGGTGCATTTTTTGCTCACTGGATCTGCTGATTGCCAGCTCTTGTGCCCAGTGCTGGGTTTTTTTTCACCAAGGGTTTTATTTAGAGTGGTTCTGCACTGACTGGACACCAGCTTTCTTAGTAACAAATTGTAAATCGTTAAATAAGCTACTTCCCCAATACTGTCATGTCTGGGTCGGGGAAAAGAGGTGGCTGAGTGTTAGCAAGATTTTCTGTGGATGGCCCAGATCATATTACAGATGTTACATGTCACTCGTAGTACTTCCTTCACAATTAGATTGCAGTCTTGCCATTCTTCATCATCTGCTTTCTTGAATGTTTAAAGTTCACATTTTAAAAGTTCACAGGGTAGGTAAAGTAGCTCAAAAACAGGTAAGTAACACTGAAGGCTGTGTGGATGGTAAAAGAAGCTGGGGGTGCTTATTATTCAACTGTGTAAGGCAGCCTAAGAGAAAAATTCTAAATCAGAACTTCTCAGAAGATATGAGGTTGGAGGGAAAGGAATCTCTATGTGGTAGAAGAACTTGAGGTTTCTACAGGTAAACAGGAAAAATAGGAGGTTTGTGCAGACTGGAAAATATGTAATTTGATGGAATGTCTGTAAGTTACTTTAGTGTAACTGTGCCAACCAAGTGAATTATGTTTCAGAAACTGGTGTGCAAGAAGTGGGAGCTTTCAAATTCGGGAATGGTAGCCATTCAGTGTCATGGAATACAAATTGGAATGCTAAGAGTTGGGAAAAAAAAAAAAAGCATGATGCTGTAAATGAACTGCAGATATCCAGTAATAGCCATACAGGAGCCAAGTACTGCAGCTTATTTATTATACTGTAAGTCTTTTTCTTTGCAGAGGTATATCAGTAAGCTTCCTGTTGGAGTTGCAGTTTAAATCAGTTTTTTAAATGGAAAGATATGCAGTGGCAAGTTGAATTTTGCAGATGTGATGACACAGTATAAATTTCCAATCTGTGTCAATTTAAGGATGGGATTGAGGTAGACGGCATGTCTATACTGGCAAAACCGAAGTGTAGACAAAGGACCCCATGTCTTCGTTGGCCTATTGGTGGCAGTACTTGCTAAAGTAGTGCTTTGTGGTCAGCGATGTACTCTGCCCATTCAGTCAGCAGTGCTCATTAGAGCTCTAGCCTTGCTTTCAGCTTCTTGCATTTCCTTGTTTCTGTAACCATTGTTAAAGGATATTGTGGGCAAAGGCTGTGGCTGGAAGACTGTTGGTATGTGGGAGGCTGGATCTGCTCTGCAGAATACAGCTCTAAGTGGAGATCCTTGAGGTAATAATAGAGACTGTAGCTGTTCAGACTATGTGACGTGATGCAGCTCAGTGCAGTCATAGTTGCTTTGATGTGTGTCAGCTACAGTCTAGCATCTCAATCCTGTATTTAAATGTACAGAGCTTCAGGAGATACCCTTGCACAAACAGTGTGAGACTTTCCGCATTTAAAAAAAAAAAAAAAAGAATAATAATAATTAAATTGTTGACACCAAGGAGTCCAAGATGTGCTTCATAAATGAATTTTCTATTGAACTGAAGCCAGAACTGAACTTGGCTTGGTGGAGATGAAATAGCTTAAGGGGTAGCTGCGGAATGGAGCTGCAGAAGTGGAGAAAGTCTGTAGTGAAAATAGTCTCCAGCAATCAACTGGGGATACTGTTGAGCTCTTGGTTTAAGCTGTAGTGTTTCTCTTCCTTATGTAAATCCTGCCCTCTGGCCAAAGGGCCCATTTCCATAATCGCTATGTGCCTGGTTCTCCAACATACAGTGTAGATGTACATTGCTGTTTTCATTGGCTCAAAACTTCCAGCTGTTTGTCAGCAACAAGGATGCTACATCAGCTTCTTGCTTACTACAGCTGGAACAGGGAACTGCCAAAGCATTCCTGAAAGAGAAGGGAAAAAAACCGCAATGCAAATGTGTAGAGGGAAGAAGTGCTTAAACCTTTCATTTCCCCCCCCCCCCCCCCCCCATTTTCTCCTCTTGTTTCCTCACTCTTGCCTGTAGACTAACTGAGCTTTAATTCCTAGACAGCGGAAGGACAGAAGCTTTGCTGGTGTGTAGAACTGAAGATCCCGAAGTGTGTTATAAGGAAGGGTGTTTATTACCATTCCCCTTCTGGATGTAGGATCCCAAAGCACTGGTAGCACTAAGCTACTGACGTAGCTACCTGTGAAGTCCCTGTTGCAACTGAGAGGAGAAGCTGAAAATCTCCCGCAGTCAATATGCTGTGGTTTCTTGCTTGAACTGTTAAACCACACGCCTTCACTTGAAGGTATAAGTTCTAAATAAAAGCTTGTTCAGTATTCACCCAGCTACTCCTTGTCCTCCTGGGTTTTTGTAGTCTTGTTTTTAATAATAAAATATGTGCAAGACCTAGGCTATTGCAGCTTCTACCAAGAATTTTGCTAACACGTAAGCGCTAAGCAGTACCTCCTTGATTTGAAAGATGAGGCAGCAAGGAATTGTTGTTTAGGGGTATTTTTTTTAGTGAACATGCTGCACTCCGTTTATTTGTCTGCTGTGGAGTGTCATCCCATATTCTCTAATTCAGAGTCACTAGAATCAGAGGGATGCAGTGCGGGCTGGGATGTGTTTTATCTGTTGACTACATCTCTGTAAGACTGCAGACTAATTCTCCATCTCCATTTGAGGTAGGAGGGCATTGGGACCAAGGTGAAGTGTTGCAGCAGTCCTCGTACTTAATCCAGTTCCCAGAAATGACAAAAGGCAATATGCCATCTGATACGTTCTATGCATAGTGGTCCGAACCACCAAGGGCCTGGCCGATTGCCAGGGAGGACCTGAGTGGGGCAGAGTTTCAGAATGTGCTTGTGGTGGTCATGAATGTCAAGTTTCTGATGCCTCTCTGAAATGAGATGTAGTAGCAGCTGTGCATTCCTATCCTGCTGCAGAACAGGAGTGGGATTCATGTTCTGATTCATATTCATGTGCTAGAGTGAGCTTCTGATTGCCTTCCAGATGGTGGTCAACTGACTCTCACTTGGGCGTCTTGAAAGCACCCGTTACATCAGAAAACTCCAGGAACTGGGAGTGAAGGAAGAGGGAGAAGAATGGTCAGCAGTCTTCAAAGAACATTTTACTAGGAGCTTGGGCTGATGAGGATTGCGTTGGCTGTGTGAGGCAGCCATGACCCAGTGCAAAAGGATATAATCAGGGGCAGTGGAGGAATTCTGTTCCTGGTTCTCTAAACCATTTGGTGATGTTGGTACAGTAGTTTTATCAGCTTCTGCTTCAGTATTCCCATCTGCTCGATGGGATACTGCTTGTGAGATGTAGTGAACTTGACAAAATGAAATTCACTGTCATGCAACCAGTTACTAGGGATTGTATTTTTCTATTATAACTTTGTGTAGCCAGTATGCAGAAAAAGGAGTAAAAGATAGTAACTTAAACATTTTCTGCTTTTGTTTCATGTAATGCATCATCACCACTACTTGTTTAACAGCTTTTGAACAAGCTTTTGTCTCTACAGATAAGGTGCTGACATTCTTGTGAGAATTACTCTACTTTATTTTCCCCCACCTCTAAAACCTGTAATAACTTGCTGATTTAGAAAGGACTCTCTCCCTTTGCCTTGCATTCTTTCACTGGTCTATCGTTTCCCTTCCTCAGGTCCTCAGCCCAGTCTAATTACTGTCAGTGCAACAGCTGCTGCCTCCTGCACTGCTGAAATCTCTGTGTCTGTCCATTTCAGTGAATTCCCCTCTCATATCCAGGCTCAGCTGAGACGTACCCTCCGCCTGTGCCTCTTGCTTTTGTCTCCTGTTATCTAATGACATAAAGCATTTTGGTGTACCGTTTGCATTAATAAGAAGAAAGCAAAAATTGCCCCACAAAAACCCAAACAAGCACTGAACAAAACTATGTTGTGTGAGACAGTGGCTCATTTGGAGCCTTATTTTGACAACCTTAGATTGTAAAAAAATGCCACTGTGCATCTTCATGTCTCACTGAACTCTTTCTTCAGTGAGGTAAGATCAGCTCCCTTTCCCGCCAGCTCATTGTTTGATCAGGAGCATGCAAGTGTCCAAGATGCAGAGCAACACAAAGGGATGTTGTGTCTGTTCATGTAGCATAAGTATATATGTATAGGACAGGACAGCATAGTCTGAAAATGTAATTAAATGTAATTAAAAAAAAAAAGGAGTGGTGATGAAAAACATGCATGCCTTACTCTAATCCTGGTCCTTTCAGAACAAAGAACAAATGTGGCTGCTGCTACTCCAGCTGCAGCCTGTTTTTCACAGTCTATAAGCATGCATGAGAAGAATCAAGTCAATAGAAAGTAAATGTAAAATCACAAAGTAATTACCACTAATGTGTTTAAGGATGGCCTCCTGTAAGCCTGCTTTCTTTGCTGTTTCTTGGTCCACTCTAAAGCTCATACAAGTATAATGTGAAAATAAGGGGTAGAGGGAAGAAACCCAAACCAGCCTCTTTTTTGCTTTTGTACCAGGCGAAGAATGCCTTTAAAGAGTTTAGTTTCTTTTATGTATTTTGTTTACTTAGGTTATTTGTCCCTCTACACTAGAAATTCAGAATAACAGTATGGTGGAAGCAAGATTGGTGTTAGTACGAAGTGAGGGAAACACAGATGGGAAGTAAGGGGGTAGGGGGCACATTAAAGCTTTGTCTCTCTGCCACTCATCCTTTTTTATTTTAAAGCTGCTTTGCATCTGTTTTATTTGCCATTAAAGTTCACTCTTTCAAGCTTATTTTTCACAGTCCTGGAAAACAGAACCAGAATCTCCACTCCCTTCCCACCCCCCCTACCTTTGCTAGTATAAACTAGAACTTAAAGAAGTATCTGCAATTGCAAAACATACAGTACAACTGTAGAGTTGCCAATGGCGGTAACACTGGATGCATGTACTGATGCATCTAAGGAATTGTGGCCATTCACTGACGCTACCTAGTATTGCGCACTTGATCTTATGGAAGTAGCCATGGAGTTGACTCTTTGGTCTTCTACCCTTTCCTACCCTCCCACCAGTAGATGATGGTTTCCTCTGTTCCTACGTAAATATGCTGTCAGATTGGCATACTAGAAACACATTGGAATTTGCAGTCGACACGAGCATTTGAGTTGTCTCCTTGTCAAGGTAAGAGCTGTTTTTTGGCTTTTGACAAGGCAGAAAAATAGAAACTTGCCGGTGATTTCTTCATGACCCTGTCAGAACTGCAGGAAGTGTGTGAACCCATAATGGCCACTGCTTGCTCTTCAGTGCATGTATTTGGACTTCTTTCTGCTGCTTTCTGTATGGAAATCTAGGAAGCCTGGTCATTATTAGGGCACTAACAGATCTGGTAACCTGATAGAGATGCGGCTGCTGCAGCTCTGTGTCTCCAGGTGCAACCACTAGTGAGGCTGGACATGGATTCCCAGTAGGGGCACACACAAGCAGGCATGTATGATACATGGTTGGTCGCACAGGTCAACACAGAAACACTTAGCACTTGCACAAATGCAAACAGCACCAATGGCCTCATCCTGTTCCCCTCGCTCTGGCTGAGCAGGGTGGGTTTGTTAGTGGAAAATATATACATACATGCAGTGTGGATCCCTCCAGTACCTGAGTTTAGACACTGTCTACTCAGTAGCTGGCCCCCAGATCCCAGTCTCCCTAGTTGGTGGCACCTGAACATATGAGTCCGCAAGGCTGTAGCCCCACTCCTGTTGTTGGTATATACCCCTTTGCTCACAGGCACACACAGACAGCCCCCCATTCCTGTGCCTCCTGCATTGTGGATCCCCCAGTAGTTAGCCTTGGACATAGAGTCCATCCAGGAGCAGGTCTTCCAGTTGACCTCCAGACCTGAGTCTCTCCAGAAGTTGGCCAGGACCACCCTCATCTCTCCAGAAGCCAATTCTACCAGTTGCCTCACTCCCAGAGACACACATATACCTGCCTGCCAAGCCGCTTAGCTTAACTACTTGCTTAGCCAGCAAGTAGTTGTTGGCTAGTGTGGCTTGATAGTTACTAGCAATTACACACTCACTGCAGTTGCTGGCACCACAGACACATGGGCTCTATGACCTGTAGTCCCACTCCAAGCAGCAAACCTATTTCCACATGACTGGCCTATTTTATCTTCTCGTCCCTCTCTTTTCCATGCTCGTTCCCCCCTAAATCACCTCGATCCCTCCCTTACCCTGCCTTTGTTTCCTACCCTAAACATCCTGTAATAATTCTTGTGCAATCCCAAAATGGTCTTCCTCTGCATCCCATAATGTGTCCCATACTCCTGGGCAGTAACCCCCCTTAGTCTGTAAGGTGACCCTGAGAGCCTATCCAGTTGACTCAACTGGTAGGCGTCACACCTTGGCAATGGGGCTAATGGCTCTCCCGGGACAGCCCTAGCGGTGGGCTGTGGCTCTGTTTTCCCGACTGAGTTTTTGGGAGTCCCTGTGCCTTTGTGCTCATGTACATGTGTATGTGTACATAAAAGCCTTTGAGGGGATGATAATTCTCCTGTGATGGTCCTGGGAACAGCTGCATAAGGTCTTACTGAGGTTCCCCCACCTGCCTCTGTGCTCCTGTGTTTGTGTTTGGTTATCATATAACCAAACCATCACCACCTACAGGAAGGTGAATAAGTAGGCACCAGCCTTTGGGTACCAATCATTCCCATACAGAGCAGAAGAAATGTAATTTTTTTTCCGTCGTTTCTCTTTTTGTATGACTCTTATTCAAGAATTCTTAACTACTGGGTAGCTGCAAAACCTCTTTGTGTAGGACATGACAGTGACTGATGTTTGGCTTTCTGGTCATCTTTGCATTTATTTTTCTGTTAAGGGATTTTCTGTAGTGCTCATCATCAGTGTGTTTACGTGCTTATATAAAGAAGATTCATGTTGTGATGAATGATGACCTGACATGGTTGATGAGAACAATTCTAGGTAATTTATTTATGTGCTCTTACTTTTTTCGCTGCAATTGGTAAAATATAAGAGGGATGAAAAGGGTGTGGGAACTCCAGAGATATCTCTTGTCTTAAGCTGTTTTGATCCAGCTGTTAGTTTGGCTCCAGTCCTCCAGTATCCCCCCTCCCTATCCCCTTTCTCTCTCTCTCTTTTTTTTCTCTTCACCCTCCAATCTGCCCACAGCTGTTAGAATTTCATCATTGTCTCCAAATACCATATTTCCCATTAGCACCACAGCCCCTTCTGTGCTAAGGGGAATGTCATTTGTGTGCTTTGCATGTGTATTATTGTTAGGTCATCTGCAGCCAAAGCAGTACTTACACCTTTGACTGCTGGAAGGCTGAATTCCTTGGTAAGAGGCACACATAAGATGCAGAAATATCAAAGGGTGAGATTTGCAGACTTGGTGGCAGAAGATGGTTAAGCCTTTTTGTTCCCATGCTCTGCTTTTCAAATGCCTTTGCACTGTAGTTAGCCTTATCAGTATTTGATTTAACACTGGATGCCAGCATATTTATTCCTTTTGGCAGTTTTAGTGCCATGTCACTCATTGACTGTCACAGTTGTATCGTATATTAGATGGCTTATCCTAAGAAATGATTTGCAGGTGTGAAACCAACTGCCCATTTTAATGTTCTTCATCTATCTATCTATCTGGTGGGGTTTTTTTCAGCTGATTTTTAGGTTTGTGTAAATGTGTGTTTTCAGTCAGCTGCTTTTGTGAAGTTCTTTCTGCCCACTCGTCTTAATTTCTGCCTCAGATCCATTTTGCACTTGTCTTGGCTTCTTAACAAAACTCGGGCAATGCCCTTGCTCTTTCCTTACAGTCTCCTGCAATTTACAGAGTCTCTGCTGGACTCCTTCTGCAAGCCTGGCAGTGCATCTTAGTTTGGACCCAAGGGTCAGCTTGGAGTTCTAACTTATTTGTACCTTGGTTCTGTCTTGCTGTCTTGTTCTTTGTATCTACACAATTCTTACTGAATCATTTGTGGGTAGAAGAGATCTTGAGCAAGCTGTTAGGTTTTTCACATGTGCAGTAGGAATTGCAGGTCCCATAAAAGGGCCTAAAATAAATGTTAATTATAGTGTTCCTTTGGCACATTTGTGATCCACGTGACTAGTTCCCTGTGGTTCTCTTTAACACAGGTCTTATTTCCTCAGACATGGTGTTTAGATTTTTTTAAAGTATATAATACCTGGGTGGAGAGAGTATCTGGAACATAAATCAAAAATCCTAGGATAATGCCTGTAGATTTAACTTACTAGACCACTGGGGAGGAGAACCTCATTCTGGGGGACGGAGTAGGCCTTTCAGTCATAATTGGTAGGAGGCATATTGGTATATACCTGCATGTGTAGCCTACATGCGTGTATCTATGTGCCAAAAGAAACTATGTGACCTTGGATGTATAAAATGAAGTCATGGGACATCTGTGATCACTGATGCAGAGCTTCTACACTCTTTGCATACCTAAGCATTGAAAGCATCTGTGTTCAGTGTTACATGCCATTGTATATTGGCTCATTTCTACACTGGATGCATGTTGTGAATTCTGTTGTGCAAATACGACCTTACTTTGTGCAATCTAAGATAGTTTAAAGCAAAATACTTCTGACTGGACTTGTCATCTTCTATTCTTCCCTCTCAAAAAGTGGCAAGGGTATTTGCATGACACTTTGACAATTCCAGATACTTTTCTCTCTTTTGACATGTTTGTTTCATTAAATCCTTTGCAAAGAGATAGAGAATGCAGGTCCTTTTGCAGTGTTAGTTCTCTGTATAGGGCATGGGCTTAGGACACTTTCCAGAGGGCAGGGCTTGCAAAGCTGAAGGTTTGCCAGAGCGCAGTGTTGGACATTGATATTGGTCTGGGGTTCATCACAGAATCAGTGAGGTTGGAAAGGACCTCTGGAGATCCTTTAGTCCAATCGCCTTGCTTAAAGCAGAGTCAGCTAGAGCAGGTTGCCCAGGTCTGTGTCCAGTCAGGTTTTTAATATCTCCAAGGCTGGACATTCTACAAGCTTTCTGGGCAATCTGTGCCAGTGTTTGATCACCCTTAGAATAAAAAAAAAGTTTTTTCTTACATTTAATCAGAATCTCTCAGCATCTCCTTGTATGGAAGGTGTTCCAGTTCCTTAATCATCTTTGTGGCTCTTCACTGGAGTCACTTCAGTATGTCCATGTCTTTCTTGCACTGGGGAGCCCAGCACATGACATAGTACTCCAGGTGCAGCAGTGCTGAGTAGAGGGGAATGGTCACCTTCCTTGTTCTGCTGGTGATGTTGCTCTTAATACAGCCCTGGGTGCTGTTGGCCTTCTTTGCCTCAAGGGCACATTGCTTGGTCATGTTCAACCCATTGTCCACCAGGACCCCCAGGTTAGTTTCTGCAAAACTGCTTTCCAGTCAGTCTGCCCCAGCATATACTGGTGCATGGGGTTATTCCTCTTCAGGTGCAAGACTTTGCATTTCCCATTGTCAATTTTCATGAGGTTCCTGTCAGCGCGTTTCTCCAGCCTGTCAAGGTCACCGTGAACGGTGGCACAACCATCTGGTGTATCAGCCACTCTTCTTGATTTTGTATCATCTCCAAACTTGTCAAGGGGGGAAAGTGGTAGTGGCAAACACAGCTTCATGAAATTCTCATTTACTTCGGTAGCTCAGAGTGAGCTCAGAGTGAGCGCAGGATCTTGCCAGGTGACCTAGGGAGAAAGACTGTTTGTTGGATGCAATATGGCTCTATTGTGTAAAGCTTAAGAGAGTGTTCCTCCATGTCAGGGCTCTTGGAATTCCCCACTGATGAGGACTGTATGTGTCCTTTCTGTGTTTAGTTATTCAGGAAGGATGTCCTACACTAGAGAGTGTTTGCTGGTACAAAGGCTGAAAAGAACACTTCAAATGACTACTTCTGCTGCTTACCTTTGATCCTGTAAGTCAAAGTGATCTGAGATGGAAATCATTATGAGACTTTAGGAAGTCCTGAGGGCTGCACGTATTGTCTCCCAGTACATGAGCAATGCTCAGCACATTTTGAGTTAAGGAAAATGCGATTTTTTGTAAATAAATATGGCTTTGTGACTATCTTGGATGGACCTTTCTGTTTCTTACCTTTACTAGTCAGGAGGGACCTGCTTTCTTCAGCAGTCTGTGACTTGTTGGCCATGTGATTTTGATATGCTCCATTCAAGACAGAATGCTCAGCCCTCCTCCACCTGGTGTTGAACGCTGTCGGTTGAAAATTGCATCTGGTAGGGCTAATGTTCACAGTAAGCAGTCCTGAAAGTGCATTTTTACCTTGTGTTTCTTGACCCAGAGGTTGTGGGGAGATCACTTTAAACAATGCATTTAAACTGTGAGCACTGGTCTGAAAACAGGTGTTGAAAACTGATTGCCAACTTGCTTTGGGGATGTGGACTTAACTGGTTCGTTCTGTTAACAATGTTTTTTATGGACTTATCTCTTACAAGTCTCATCAAGTCCTGTCTGCTTTCTCCTGCCAAATAAATATTCTCTAATCATCCCAAAATCTGTTCCTTCATTTTTGTTATTTATTTGCTTGTTTAATAAACAAACAATCTTTTTTTCCTCCAAGAAGCCTAAACTGACTTACATGTGAGCCGCTCCTTGGCTGAACCACATAGCAGCTTCTGTATAGCGTGGTGTATTTGTCAGTGTTCTTTGAAGAACCACTGGTAGTCTGGAAAATCAGCACTACATAGTGACGTCCCTGAGGGGTGTGGACGTGTCCTGGGATAATAATATGAAATAGGTCTTGCATGTCTCTGCTATGCTAAAGCAACAGGTAAGTAGTTAATTCTGGGCTTCCTGTGTTGCACTGAACTTCTCATTTCTAAAGCTGACAATTAAATTCTTGGCTATTTGCAGGGTACGAACTGGATCTCCCACAGAACCCCACTGCATGTGCCTTCCTACTTGACAGTAAAACTTTAGTAACTAGGAACCAGTTCATTTAAATTGTTGCCTAAACATTCTGAATAGTTGTTTCATAAACAATCTGAATAAACATTTTGAATAATTTCTTTTAAAATTCAGTTGTTCTAATTTATTTCCTATGGGTGTATCTTTAGAATAGAATAGTATAGAATAGACTATTTCAGTTGGAAATTTATTTCAGTTTAACTTCTGCTCTGTCAACATCCTAATGGAGGAATTGCACACATGATCTGCAGCACCATTCCCAAGGAAAGAAAAGGAAGGAAATACAGATTCTGTCCATGTCACTCACTTATGAATAGGTCCCTGCAGAATAATAAAAAGCTTCAGTGTCGTTGACTTTTTTTTTTTTTTTTTTTTAGCTAAAAAGTCATAGACTTCACATACACAGTATAAGATCCCTCTAGCTGGGTACCGTTTTAGGAGAGTTCTATATTATATTACATGTTTCTAGCTGCTGGTTCAAATTTCTAAAGTAGGATTTTTCTGATTACAAGCTAAAGTTTGAATTTCCAGCCCCACTGAATCCCCCTCCAAACCTGCTGACTATACGAGGCAGACCGATATTCTAGTGGATTTGTTAATGTTCAAGCTACATTCTTACCATTCTTTTCTCACAGGAAAATATCTGTAAATAACTCTGTCTAAAATTTCTTACTCTGCTGGGTTTCCTGTCACCCTCAGGAACTTTAGTGCTTTCTTTATTTTGAGTGTTAGTGTACCTCTAAGAATAACCAACTGAGGGTATGATGATGGATCAGCGCCATTTGGGTAAAGGAGCATATGTTGAAATACGCCTTTCCTGCCTTGTTTTAAAGGTACATAGTGTCACTTTATCCTTGCATGTGTTAAGGGAAATTTTTATTTCTAGGTTTTAATCTTAAAATAGGATTATTGCAGCACTAGTTTCTTTTTTTGTTTCGTGCAAGAGTCATTGATTCTATTAAGGTTTAGTGCTTGAATCTCACCCAAAGGCTTTTTTTTTCCAGTTCTGACGTTTTCATCCACAAAAGTCAGTGCCAAAAATTCTGTTACATTTAGTGTATCAAGAAAAGAGAGTCCAGTTTAACTAGAAACAAAATGCAGAATCTGTTACTGAGTATATAAGCTAGTTGTAATCTTAAGGTTGAATTTAAAACTTTCTTCCCCTTCAAGACAATTGGACAAATCTATTTAGTCTCACTTCTACTTTTTTGTCTCATTCCAAAGTTACTCTTCGTAGTTTCTTTTGATTCAAAATAGATGAGATAATGAACTCTGTCAACAGAGCTATGTTTAGGCTAACATTTTCAAACTTTTGCACTTAGAAAATACAGACTTGAATATATTTCCATTTTTTTAATAGTAAACGATTTTTAAACAAGATTGTAGATAATTGACAGTTTTACAAATTGACCTTAAATATGAATTTCAGCACTTTAAGCAAACAAATTTCAAAAGTTAGTTAGCATTCTTAGTTTGGACCACTACCAATCCTCATCACGCTTGGGATGTGAGGTTTCTATGTTTATCTGAAGAGGTTCTGTTTGACATTTTTACTGGTTAATTTCTCTCAAAAACTGCAAATCATCTATTCATTATCCAGTTTCAAAAACTTGATAGAACATCTGAGAAGTGCTAGGTAGTTCACATTCATCATGGCTATTACCTTGCATCTCTGATGTCTTTTTGTGACTTTTCAATCCTCTTAAGGATTGCTGCGTGAGTCAGTCAGCAAGCTAGTCAGGACCTTCTACGGCACTGTGCTGGGGCAACAACAAAGTGGGTTATGGCTTGGTTTAGGAGAGTTCCGTCGATGTGCCAGCTTTTAGCTGCAGTGTAGCAACACGCTGGCTTGTCTCAGGAGTGTAGCTGGAGCACGGGTGTAGAAAGTTGTGCATTATCTGTACTCTGAGCATATGAGGATTCTTCTCTTTCTCCAGAGTTGAGTGCCTGAGTTGGATGAACGTCTTATTGCATGCCTCAGCTGTTGAGAGGGGAGCTTTCTTCATTGAAAGGGTGGGATACCTGTAGCTGGTGGAAGTCCTGAGCATGGAAAATCATGCTCTTCTTACAAACACCACCTTGGGCATTTCAGAATTTTTAGGTTTTCTAGTCTCAATATTCAATGCTGAGGGTTAGATGCCTATATGTAAAGAGGAATGTGTAGTAATTGTATACTTTTTGGAAGTCAGACTAGAACAGGTAGGCAAGTATATGCAAGAAATATGACACAATAATAAGAACTACAAGTGCTAGGTGTTCTAAGGTGAGATCGTTTTGCTCTGGTTGGCTGGCAGTTTGGACTTAATTGGATCTTATTTTTTTATTGTGACAATTTATATTGAATTTAATTGCATAGTACTGGCTGATAGGAATATTATAAATGTAACAAATCTTCTGCTGGGTAGTCTATAATACAAGGCATTTCAAGAGCTGGCAGGTTTTGTACAGGCTGAATTGTCATGCAAAATATCTAGGAGCATATGATTTATGCCAAAGGTGCTGTAAGATTGCATAAATTTAAGACTTTTATTCTGAACTACCGCATTCATACACTAAAATAATTATAGGGTGCTGACGATGCAGCACCATTTAAGAAAATGAATGACTGAGCTTTACTTAAGTCTATTGTTTAAGATAAAACTATGCTACTGTATTAAAAAAAAAGAAAAGAAAAACCTCGCACAAGAAGATGAAATGCTGTCAAGTCATGGATCATAACACTGGAATTGGGAGTCGCTCTCTGTGGAGAATTGTAAGGACACTTTAAAAAAAGGAGGTAAAAACAATACATGATGAAACAGTCCATACAAATGCTGAAATTTGGTGACATCTCTGTTGCTGTTAACTTTTCATATTGACTATCTAAGAGTATGGGCAGTAGTCTGATCTGAACTGGCTCACTGCTAAACCTGCTATAATTATTTGTAATCATTATCAATGATTGGGGGTGGGGGAAAATCATTATTTCTGGTACAGTGATGCTCAGAAGTACAAAATTACCAGGTCTTGTGTATACACATTGTACCATAGTGGTATACGTGATGGTTAGCACTTGGGTGTGAGTACCTACATCTTGAAGTTGAACCCAAGACTGTCTGGTTGACTGTTTCCTTTCTGGAAACCAGCTTCTTGTATGAGTGTCTATGGGACCTCTGTGGGGACATCCCACAGTGCTGTGCTGAAGGAATCCAGCATATCGTCTGGTTGACTGTAGGAGAGCTTGTCTGTCCGGTTAGGCATGGGGTTTGTGAGGCCTGCAGGGGAAAGAAGAACTTGGGGGGCCATTGGCAGGCTACTGGCACAGAAGCGGTCAGTTCTGTTGTGCTCACCCTTGCAAACAGGCTGGGTTTACCAGCAAAGTAGTTGGCTTTATCTGACAGTCAGATGAAAAATATTAGTAAACTATGAAAGAGACTTAAGAGAAAAAAAAACCCTAACCAAAAAAATCCCCCACCAAGTTATATCTGCTGTGAAAAACAGCCTGAACAGGTAACCTTGAACCAAAGAGCTTGGACAGTCAGTCGACATGGCAAAGAAACAATGCTGAGAGATGCCCCATTTCAAGCCATGTGTCAAGCCTGTGTCAGATTGAGAAGTAGCACCCATCATTCAGGAGTCCTTCCTTGTGCAGTCCTGTGTCTTGTTAGGTCAAAATCCACATTGGTTACTTATTGGTAGCCTATAGCTGCGTGGCACTCATATAAGGCCGGGTTTGGTGTTGTCCCAGGCAGGAACAATGGGGCTGGAGAGGAGAAGGGGAAGTGGAGGGAAGGAAGGATGGTTGCTTGATGTTATAGACATTTTGTGCTACTACTCCTTGACTCCCTGCACAACCCCCTTACATAAGGACCCTGAGTGCAAATAAGAGTGTTAACAAGCGAAGTCTACAATGCATCACAAGTAGTTGCCCCTTCAGCTGTTTCTCATTCACCATCAACACTGAAAGAAACGGAAAAAAGTGCAGCGGGGGAGGAGTAATAGATAAATAGCTGATGCTATTTACTAGCACCTCTTTTCGTCAGCATGGCACTGGCAAACTAACTCCCAACCATTCTAGAAATTTTCGATAAGAGCTCAGACACGTAATATTTGAGGTGACCTTTCCAGTTTAAGTTGTGATAGATGTATCTTAAGATTTTTTTTTTTTTTTGCTTCACATCAGACCTCCAGTTTTATTTCTCGTATTCCTAATTCTGAACACTCTAAGCTTCTTTTTAAAAATAAACCTAAACTATTTATCTCTAGCAGTTGCCAGAACAGAGGGGTGTTGATATAAACAGATATACTGGTGCTCTGTTGTCCCAGCCTTCCAGAAAACTACTAGTCAGCAATAGCTACAGTGGAAGATATGAATTTACTTGTCTTCAGGAGATTTGAGTGAGGTGTGTGGACTTACAGGCTTTTGTGGAATTGTGCTGGATTCTTCTAAGATAAATTTTATTCCAACTTCATTAAAACAAGTGAAAGAACTGTAAAAAGCCTGACAATTGCAATAGAGTGACCTATAAAGAAGGAAAAATGAGCTGCTTCAGGTTTTATTCTCTCATCTGTGCTGCTTAAAGAAAGCTTGGAAGATTATTTCCATGTTTTCCCCACCCATAACAATAGAAACTCAGATTTGGCTAAACATCAAAAGACCTTTTCAGTAATTGGAGAGTAGTGGCATCACATCTTTCAAATTACTTTAATTTGGAAATAAATTATTACTTAACGATCCCTATCTTTTTTTTTTAAATGTAATTCCAACACTTTCCGAATTCTGTGAGAAATTTAAGAATGGAAAAACCACAGGTCCACAGCAGAATTGTCCATTTTCAGAAAACAGTGACAAACTTTATCATTCTGCTATATTAAAGAGGTCCAAAAGTCCAAAACATGCTAAGCAAAATCTTTTTTTTTTTGCAGTGCCATTTTAAATTGCCAATTTTATGATAATCTAAATAAAATGGAAATGATCTGGTTTAATCTTGTTTTGCATTATTAGTTTAGTTGTTATCCTCTGGGGAAAACCAGATTTGGTGTTAGTTTTGGCTGGGAGAGGGCGAAACAGGCGAATGGATTTTACTACTTCTCATCATAAAATGGATGGTCCGTTCATTGAGAATTTTAATTTCCATGTTGTTTGCATTATGTTAAAAATTCAAAAATTACTTATTTGCTGCTGTAATATTTAATTTAGGATTATAGAAAATTGGATGTGGCTTGAAATCTGGAAATGAGATAAAACTATAAAAATTTGTTATATGGTTACATAAGGCTACATTAATTGCGCTGGAGGCATAAAGAAAAATGTTTTTCAAAACATGATTTGCATTTAAAATTAGTATTAGGGCAAAGTAGCTATATTATGTTGAACTGTATTTGTTAGTCACTGTGTTAAAGTATAGACATGGAACTTATCCCTGTGTATCAAGGGCTTTTTTTAGNTCCCTTCTCAAAAAGATTTCAGGAAAAATGCAACTCTTTTTTTTTTTTTTTTTTTTTTTGTTAACTTGCAACTTCATGTGAGGTGCTGATGAAACAGAACTAATTGCTCAGGCTGGAATGAGAACAGTAGCTTCTCAGAAAATATTGCTGCTGTCAAAGGTGACATCCCCCAGTTCTAATCTACACTTTATTCAACAGCAAACCTGGAATACTTGAATATGTTTATCTAATTAAAAATATTTTAATAGCTTTGCAATTTTTAGATCTTGGACGTTGTCATAACTTGAAATTTTTAGTAATTTCATCTTAGATGAAAATATGCCTTATAGTTGCAGGTACATCTGATTTACTTAAAGCATTGAGAGACAACGCAGTCATTGGTCATAGCCAGCATGGTTTCACAAGAGGAAAATCCTGCTTAACCAACTTAATTTCCTTTTATGACAAGGTCACCCATCTAGCTGACCAAGCGAAGCCAGTTGGTCAAGGGAAACGGGTTTTTTTTTTGTTGTTGTTTTAGCAAAGTTTTTGGTACTGTCTCTCACAGTATCCTTCTGGACAAAATGTCCAGCACAAAGCTAGACAAGTCCATAATACATTGCGTAAGCAATTGGCTGATGGATTGGGCTCAAAGGATTATAGTAAATGGGGTTACATCAGGCTGGTGGACAGTCACCAGTGCAGATCCTCAGGGCTCAATTTTAGGGCCAGTGCTCTTTAATGTTTTTACAAATGATCTGGACGCAGAAGTCAAAAGTACATTCAGTATGTTTGTCGATGGTACTAAACTAGGAGGAGCTGTGGACTCCCTCGGGGCTAGAGAGGCCTTACAGAGAGATCAGGATAGACTCGAGAGCTGGGCAATCATCAGCCATATGAAATTTCACAAGAGCAAGTGCCGGATTCTCCACCTGGGACGGGGTAATCCTGGTGCTGATCTCCTCTCTCTGGTGACCAGCAATAGGACATGAGGAAATGGAATGAAGCTACGTCAGGGGAAGTTCAGATTGGACATTAGGAAAAGGTTCTTCACGGAGATGGCGGTTGGTCACTGGAGCAGGCTCCCCAAGGAAGTGGCCACAGCACAAAGCCTGTCAGAGTTCAAGGAGCGTCTGGACGATGCTCTTAGTCATATGGTTTAGTTTAGGTAGTCCTGCAAGGAGCAGGGAGTTGGACTCAATGATCCTTATGGGTCCCTTCCAACTCGAGATACTCTATGATTCTATGATTCATTCTTTTACCTACTGTGTTTACTATGTGGAAAATGACATTGCTGTCATTCAAAATGCAAGCAACCACCCTCCAAGTTGTTCACAGTATTTTAAAGAATTCATTTTCTTTCAGTTACTCTGCATACCTTAGCTTTTTCAGTTTTTGTTTTTAAAAAATGGCTGTCTAAAGTCAATTACGATATTGATGTAGCTTTTTGCAGCTGAAAGATGAACAAAGATCTGGGATACTGTTAATTCCTGCAAGGTCTGGTGTGAAAGTGCTGAAATATATTTTTTAGGTCTCTGTTGGAGAGTCTAGTTTCCCATCAGGGTTTCAATTTCAGAATGAAAAAGACACATGTAGCAAGCAGTCTCCGCATTGCCATGTTGCAGCAGAATCCCATAAAGTGAGGTATCCGTCTGTAATTCAAAACTTCAAGAGGGATCCAGCTGAAGCAGTGAAGGTCCCACTTTTGGCATTTGCACAGCAGCTGCCTGGGCATTGTGCCATTCATCAGAGGCAATATGCATTCCCTCTCAATCCTGCTGTGATTCCCTTCCTCCCTCCTGTTTCAAATGCTTTCGTAGGGCTTAGCAGTGTGAACTTACATCAGAGGAGGTGAAAGTGGTGTTGCTCATTCTGAACATGCCAGGATTATTTTCCCAAGTACAAGTCCCACTGAAGGTTTGTTCACGTTTTTCTCCTCATGGTTGCTCCCTTGTAGCCCTAGAGTTGGCTTGCACTTTGGTGTAATTACAAGAAAAAAGCTAAGAGCCTTTTCCAGGCAAAGAAAATTAATGTCCTTTTATTCTGAGCTGTACTGTATTGCCGGTAATCCAGTTATATTCGGTCCTTTGCAAATGAAGACCATAAAAGACAAGCAGCTTTGATCAATCTTGGTTACAATTGCCATGATATCCCATCCTTGGAGTCGATGCGGAGGTTTTTCAGCAACTGTTGGTACAGTTTCTGAATGTGGAACTTAATTTTCATTGTTAAAATGATGGTTGGGGAGATTTATATTACCTCATTCTGTGAGAAGCTGTAGCTAAACCCATATATATATAATCTATCTGACTTCTGGAAAAATCGAAATAAAACCAAAAACTTTATCATCATGAAATAAACCTTAGGGACCTCTGCACAAGAGCAGCTGTGAGAGGGAATACCTGGTGGGTGGTCTCTCCATCAGGGAATCTACTCTCTCTAATAAAAGCCTTGCTGATGTGAGGAGGCTGGTGAGCCTTTAGCTGGTAGCCATCATTTAGATGAGGTCCTAAGGGATGAGACAACTTTCCATTTTAATGTATATTGTGGTAAGATCATTGTGTTTAAAGCTTGCTTCAACTGTTTCCCATGTGGTCTTGGTGGCTATGTACTGAAGTAAGAAACTGCTGTGGTAAATAGATGTGGAAGTCATGCTGATCATGAGTAATCATAAATCTTGATGGTTGAAAGAGCCTCTCTGGGTCAGCCCTGCCCAAGATGAGATTGTACACACAGAAACTTGAAGATAGTTCTCTGAATTGCTCTTAAACCCTTGAAGTTGTAGAGCATTGCAGCTTGCCTTTTCTTGCTAGCCATCTTCCTTTTGACCTTTCCCTTAAACCCATCCTTCCACTGTGTTTAAGGGAAAAAATTCCAGGAGGACGGATGGCATGTATATAATGACCTGTAATAGTCTCTCCATATGTGTATCACTGGTTTGCATCCAGCCCAGGTGGTAAGGTGTGAAAGCTGTTGCCAGCTGATAACTTTCTGGTGGGCTGTGAGAAATGAGATACCATCCAGGCCTCCGTGAGTAGAGGGTTCTGGTAGAGCAAAGCACTTTCACTGGTTAGTCTCTATTTGCAGTGTCAGCAGAGGTGCTGAGGCAGAAAGAGACCCAGGAGACTGAATTCCTTTGGACTTATGTGGCCAAAAAATAACTGCGTGTGTTTCAGAACAGGCTGTAAGGGAGGGCTAGGCTACAAATAGACTTTGTACAAACACAACAATAATGTTTTCACATAACAAGGTGTTAAAAGCAAATATACTAAAACCAGTAATAGGAATAAACTATACTGGTTTTACATACTAAGGAGGAAACTGAAAGAACAGTACTGAGGCTGCAGAAGTTATGCACTGACAAGAAGTAAAAAGCAAAGGGAGCTCGCAGTGGCTGTTCTAACACCAGGGAAAAGGCAGCCTAGGCACAGATTGACTGAAGAAGGTACAGAGCCTCCATCCTTGGAGGCTTTTAGGAACATGTATTGTGCAAGCTACTCAAATGGAGAATAGAGCCCTGGACAGGGAGTAGATTTTTCTGCAATTTTTGTGAGGTCTGGCGGATGTGAAATGTTTCCCATAGAGCTGTGAGAGGTAGTGTTTTTTTCTTCTTACGCTAGTCTCTTGGGGAGCAGTTACAGGACGTGTCTACTGTTTCCCAGCTGTGAGTGTGACGTGCAGCATCTGACAGAGCTGGAACTGGGACACAGCTCCCTGCTGAGCAGATGTCTGTATCTGTTGATACTGCTTTTGGGGAGAAGGGTATACTAAATGAATTGTTGAGCCCTACTTGGCTGTGAGTCTGATTCTGTGAAAGTTAGGGGAACAGTGGGCTTAAGGTACTCTGCATGACTTCTGTTCAGTTGCCTTATGTGGATTCAGTGTGATGCCACTTTTCAGTTCTCTGAGATGCCATCTCATTGTCTTCAAGGGGAGTGTGCTGTACCATACAGCCAAGGAGCACCTGTTTTGCTTTTTACTCATTGTTCAGTTGTAATTAGTGTGTGCTGTTTAAACTCCGCTCTGAACACAGCCTGCAATGACCTTATTGTGATGATATTGGAGTGTGTCATAAAATTTTAGGACTTAATTTTTCAGAGCACTCGTTTGAGGGAAAGCAGAGGGTTGCCTTTTCTCCATTGTAATGCATGGGAGTTGGACACAATGGGGTTCAGAAAGTTTTTCTTTTCTGGCTGGCCAGTTTTAGACTCTGTATTTTTTCAGGACACTTGGTGTTAAATAACAGCCTGTGTTCACAGTGGAGGTCCCACTGTAATTGTAAGTGCTTGGCCATTCTGCCTGCAGGGCAACCTTGGTTTCAAGTAACACAACTAAGAAGCAAGGAACGTGATTAGTAGGAACATGACTATGTAAGGAATTTTGCTATGCATTGCAAAAAAACCTCTGTGGTAAATGCAAGGATCATGTTGGATTTCAAGGACAGGAGTCCTCGACTGCCTTGACTGTCAGAGCATTGTTCCTGTTTGTGCAGTCCTGGCCTCCTCCAGGACCTACAGGTCCTCGCAGGACCTGTATCCGCACGTGTTACATGATTAGGTTGTACAGGGTACTGCTTTCTCCCTCGAGCAAGCTGGTTGTGCTGCTCATGGAGCATGGAAGCTGCTTTATTTTCATAGAGAACATAAACCTGTGATCACATGAATGGACCCGTAGTGGGCTGATAACAATGGTTCCCAGTGTTTAGTGGGTGAATTTGTAATCGTAATGTCCTTTTAGTGTGGATCTCGGCATATTATTTCCCAGGTTTTAAAAAAGCAAACATAAATCCCCCTCAACTCTTCCATATGTGTTGTGCTGCTGTCATGGATTGTAGGCAGGCAGTTCTAGATTCACAGCACTCATCTCTGCCCCTTTTGCTGATAATGTCTATTCCATCAGTGTTTGCCAAGCGGTTGTCCTCTGTGTTGGTCACTTTGCCCTTGGGCTTTGCAGCTATTAGCTGTGCAGTGGGATATTTAAAAAAGCAGCTGGGTTTCACCCTGCACTCCGGTAAGGAGTGAGTTCGTTCTTGGAGGAAGTTCCTCTTCCGTCAAAGATAAGTTTGTCTCTACTATCAAGTTTCAGTGGTGACCTGTGTATCTGTGGTTTTATTTTAGTCATCTTCTTCTCCTCTGGCCTTTTCATATCTCTGTGCTCCACAGATTTTTCATATTTGTGTTCTTGTTTGTTGCTCATCTGTGCCACTGGTATTTCTGAGGGCTTTCAGTGTAAGCAGCTGAGTTTTCCACACTATTCTGGTGAGCTTTAGAACTCCTGTACAGTACTTGACAAACCACCGTCTTATGTGGAAAGTAGACATGTGGGAACATGTCCCTGGTATTTAGCCCCCTTTGAAGACAAGACACATTTTTATAAATACATTTATAAATAAGTGTATTGCTATTTTCATCACTGTCAATATGGCCTGCTGTTGGGATTGATGCTGGTAATTATGAAATGGTTGGCTTTTCTTCACTTGTCATGTTTTCTCATTAATCTGNTTTTTCTGGAGAACATTTTGCCCAAAATGTCATTGTGCATGAGGATAAAATGATGTTGTTTTCAATGTCCCTTCCTTGTTCATGAGGTTGATTCATTTAACTCCCTAATAATGTTATGTGTTCCTCCCTACTTTCTTTTAGAATCTAAGACCAATCTGTTGAGTGCCTCTGCTGTCTCAGAGTAATTTCATGATACTTACTTGCTCCTTCCATAAAGGAAGCAACCTATAATTGTGAATTATTTCCTTAAATACTTACCATTTTTCATGGTGGTGTTCATGTGGACTTCTGTTCTAGCACACACATGAACAAGAATATATGGAGAAAGTGAAAATTATTCATTAATGATCTAACACCCTGTTGTGATCAGAGTTGAGCTCTATAGGCTTCAACTGTGAAAGTTCGTTTCAACTGGTCCTGAGCTGTCTGTGGGCAGCATGATTCCCATATTCTGTATGTAAATGGAAAGCTGTAATTCTGTTGTCAGTAGGGTGGGAGAGCTGGAGTGAAGATATATCAGTATTCCTAAACTGTATGCATAGCCTAAATGTTCATAACTCATTCAAGATGTGACCTTCAAAACAGTTATGCAATACTTGAGTTTGGCACTGAGTGTGCAAGGTTTGTTTTGCTTCATTTTAGTTTTAGGGGGAGGGATGCAGGTAGGAATAGATTTTGTAAAATGTGTTAGTTCTCATGTGGTCACCTCAAAATCCATAATTCCTGTCAATGTCTATTGAGACACTAAGTCCTTAATGTGAAAGAGCTGTAGAGTGCTGAGTGTCTTTGGATACTGAAAGGAAGGCTGTTGGGATCTGAGCTGTCCTGAGGCTAAAACAGGAGCTTTAATGCTAATGCCCCTTCCATCTGGAAGAATTAATGAATTCTCTACTATAGCTTTTTTTTTTTGTTTTTTTTTTTGAGTTTTCTCTGTGACTTTTTTTCTGGTATTTTATATGCTGAGTCTTTCAGTCTAAGGCTGTGAGGTGCTTTCCAGCCTCCCTTATAAAACTTCCGTATCTGCCTTACTGTTTCCTTTCCTCTTTTAGACTTAAGCGCTTGTTCGTTTTCCCCCACCCTGCCGCAGATTTCCCACTGGTATCTCAGGATGCAGTGCTCCCGGTGCTTTGATACGCTTGGGCTTACACTTTCTATTTGAGCTGAGCTCCCTGTCATGGGATAGTTGCAGGCTGCATTCCTGTGCTGGAAATAGATGCTTTCTGCATAACCTGCTTCCTTATACCCTTTAGCATCTGAAGCCTCTGGTAAAGCACTGTCTCCACTACCATAGATGGAGCAGCATGGAAATCATCAAAAGCTGAGAAAGGTGACAGGGAGAATGTAAAACCTTGCAGGGTTATAGAGGTGGAAGTTCAGGACGTCTGATTGTTGTGAGAAACCTTCACTGTAATATTATTTTTACTTAAGCTAAAGGAGAGAACCTGTCTTTTTCTTATTAGATATATACATAGGAAAAGACCCAAATACCTTATGAGGCATAGAATGACTTGTTACACAAGCATTTGCAGTCTCTTCATTCTCTTCTGTGCCCTTGATAGGAAATTGTTCAGCATGTGCTGCTTTTGACTTTGCCAAAAGGTGTCTTCTCAAGAACCAAGCAGCAAAACTGAAACATTGCTCAGAATGTATTCTGATGATCATCAGCCGGCTGTTTAACTGTTGTTTTCTTCCTCATCAGAAAAAAGGAACTTAAGGGGTTAATTTAAAAAAAAAGAGTTACTTTTCAGGATCCTAGAAGATGTGGATGTATAATATTAGGCAAGGACTCTCTTGTAAACACAAATTTCTGTAGTTCTGAATTAATTTTTGCCTGTGGTTCTGTCAACTGTGGTTTTTGCTTGTGATTCAGAATGGCTGCAGCTGACTTTGGGAAAGTCACTTTTCTCATATGGGTATCCGCTTCCTGTCTTTAAAATAGTACTTCCTTTGTCTCTTAGGATTCCAGCTCTTTGCTGCAGAGACAGCTTCAAGAGACAGGGTCCAGTTGTTGGAGGAGGCACTTCCTGAATCATGACAAGCCTAAATTCAGCTTCCCACTCCTGCCAGAGGTTTCCTGTCTGAGCTTTGGCAGTTTACTTGGCACCTCTTTGCTATCCATGAAATGGGATAATAGGCATCTCCTGCTGCACAAGAATATCCAGAGGGTACATCTTCAAGAATTGACACATTTAGGCTGTGGTTGCATAGCTTTTGAAGCTGACCTTAAATTGGGACTGCTGTGATCCAGCCCTGCCCTCCTTTTCCCCTTAGTATGCTTTCCTCTGTGTGCTAGTACTTTGTGGAGCTGCCCTGGCCAGACTGATGGTATGTTTTTCGTAGGGATAGTTTGTGGTCAGCTCAGCTTCTTGAAATGTCTCACTGAATAGATACGAATGCCAGCACCTGGGAAGGGTGGGGTGCTGCAGGGGAAGTGAGGAGACCAGAGGAACTCAGGACTTTGGATTTGCAATGGCTTTAAGTTGCCAAAGCTCTGCAACATAGAAAGAGACTGCAGCGTTAGTGATGAAGTAATGATGTTGAATAAACAGCTATGTGCCGACTAGTACAAAGAAGCCTTATGCTCCACAGACTTGGTGTGCGGGTCCTCCTTGCTTGAAAGCTGGTACAGAATAGTATCTGAAAGTAAAATTCTTAGAGTTTTCTCCAGCCCACCTTAAGTATGTTGAGAAATTTTCATCCTCCACCCACAATCTATATTCCACTCAGTCCCAGTGTTTCTTGTTCTTGAATGTACCTCCCTGTGCCGAGTCTCCTCTTATTACTCTGCTATGCAGTTCATAGCATTTGGCTCTGAACTCCAAAGCGGTTCTTCTTCCTTTGCCTTAGTCCTTTTCTCTTGCAGAGCAAACCCAATTCTCTTTCATGTTGTTCTTAATATGTAGGAGGTTGCTTTCCCTCTCTCTTTCTTTTCCAAGGTGCTACAAGTGCAGCCCTCTCCCCTCCCCCAAAACCAAAACTGAAAGGCAGGGAGGAATTGAAAAGAACATATTTGATTTGACTTGGTCTCTAGCATGCAGGGCGTGAGACTTTGTAGCAAGTCCTTCTAAAGGCATAGGGAAGTGTGTTGATAATGCAGCATTTCACTGAAGAGTAAATAGTTCTGAAAGATATCTCATAAGAAACAAATCACTGGGAACAGTAACTCTGGGGCTGTACATTTCTTTCTTCAGTGTTCCTCCTGGCAGCAGACATCAAAATACTTTAATTCATATCTACTGTCATTCATATATACTGTAATATATGTATATATAAACACACCATAACTTCAGTGTAGGGGGATACGAATTTTTAAGAGCAAGTTCTAAATTTTAAAGGACTTGGGTTGTTTTTGTAAGCTTGCAGCATGTTCATGATAACCTGTACCCCCTGCCCCTGCTTCCCTTGATTGATACTATGGGAGGAATAAGTGTAATGGTTAAGCACAATGCACTCATGATCTCATTCACACCAAATTTCAGAGGAATCTGTTAGGTTATGTGATAAAAGGCTCAAACACAAAGGAGCAGAAGGTGAGGGAACCCCACTAACCTAAAGTAGTGCAAAGGGAACACACTAATCTGGTTCCTCCCCAGGAGAGGGATCAGCCTATGGTCTGGGTGTGAAACCCGTCAAGATGAGTCAGCATGAGAGGCTGGTCAGTACCTTTGCAATCATCAACGGCATGAAATTTAACGCAACCAAATGCCGGATTCTGCACCTGGGATGGACTAACATGAGACACAACTATAGATTGGGAGAGGAGTGCCTGGAGAGCAGCCCTGCAGAAAGGGACCTGGGGGTGCTGGTCGACAGCAGGCTCAACAGGAGTCAGCAGTGTGCCCTGGCAGCCAAGAGGGCAAACTGCATCCAGGGGTGCATCAACTACAGCATAACCAGCCAGTGAAAGAGGTGATTATCGTGCTGCATTCAGCGTTGGTGTGGCCTCACCTTGAGTACTGTGTGCAGTTCTGGGCCCCACAATTCAGGAAGGATGTGAAGGCACTTGAATGCCTCCAGAGGAGCGCAACAAAGCTGGTGGAAGGGCTGGAAGGCATGTCCTGTGAGGAGCGGCCAAGGACTCTGGGCTTGTCTGGTTTGGAGAAAAGGAGGCTGAGGGGCAACCTCATTGCTCTCTGCAGCTTCCTGAGGAGGGGAAGTGGAGAGGGAGGTGCTGATCTCTCCTCCCTGGCATCCAGTGATAGCACGCATGGGAATGGTCCAAAGCTGCGCCAGGGGAGGTTCAGACTTGATGTTGGGAAGCATGTCTTTACCGAGACACTGGAACAGGCTTCCTAGAGAGGTGGTCGATGCCCCATGCCTGTCAGTGTTTGAGAAGCATTTGGACAATGCCCCTTAATAATATGCTTCAACTTTTGTTGAGCCCTGAAGTGGTCAGGCAGTTGGACTAGATGATCATTGTAGGTCCCTTCCAGCTGGAACTATTCTATTCTATTCTGCAGTTTATCTTATCATCTTACTGAATTCTGTTTCTGACTGTTTCCATGGGTGAGGGGCTCACTTTTCTCTGTGGATGCATGAAGTCTAAGTGCCAGCAAGTAGAGAAGGGGCCAGGGATCATAGGGTCCAATGCATCCATGGTGCCAGCATCTAGAGACTGCAATGTGTGCATATTGTGTGTGGGTGTGTGTCAGTTTGTGTAACTGCTAGTCAACATCAAGCCAAAGTAGCTGGGGAGTGAGAGAAAAGATTTGGGGTATAGGGGAGGCCATAAGTCTGGGTCCAATGCATCCATGGTGCCAGCATCTAGAGACTGCAGTGTGTGCATATTGTGTGTGGGTGTGTGTCGGTTTGTGTAACTGCTAGTCAACATCAAGCCAAAGTAGCTGGGGAGTGAGAGAAAAGATTTGGGGTATTGGGGAGGCCATAAGTCTGGATTGGATGCTGGAGAGACCACAGGGTTTAGAGTCAGCTGCTGGAGGAACTGGGAGGTCCAAGACAGCTACTGTAGACACCAGGGAGAATCAGCTACTGGGGAAGCCATAGGTCTGAACCAGTTGCTGGAGAGACACCTGTGTATGTGTGTGTGCGTGCATGCATAAGGTAACTGGGAGACCAGGAGATCCAGGGGTCGGCTACTGGGCAGGCTGAGTAAGGCCAGCTAATGGAGGGATCCATAGTACGTGCATATGTGTGTGTGTCTGTGATGAAGGGGTCTGAGTACAAACCACTGGAGAGGTGTTGCAGGCCTCAGGGGTGATATATCCAGGTGTCAGGAACAGTGGAGACCAGGGACCAGATACTAGATAGAAATTGGAAGGAACCATATTGTGTATGTGTGCAAATACTATAGTTTTTACTCTAATGAGCTTTCTTCCTGATCAGCTACTGAGGGGCACAGGACCAGGCCATTCCTACTGTCTGTATCTATGTGACTGGCCATGTATATGTATATGTATATATTTTATGTATGTGTGCACGTGCATTGGGAGTATATGCTTGGCCTTGCTACTGGCTGGATGTGGGGACATGGACCTGCAGCAGCCTTGCCTCTATGGGGCTATCAGATTTGGCAGCTCTTAGCAGGTTCTAGTTACGCTTTCTAACTGGATAGCTGGAAATCTGACATTTAAATATTGGGGATAGGAATGGGGCTGAAAAGGGAGTTGGTTTGGTCTGTATGGGGGTTTTTTGTTGGACATTTGAGAACAAGGTGACTCAGAAAGAATTCGGTACCTTTTACACAAATGAGTCATAACACAATATTCTTCGAGGTTTGCCTGTGTTAGGAACTCGGACTAGGCTTGCACTCATATGTCTTAGACTCTGTACCTCCTTCTGGCAATTCCAATTGGCCTTTCTCCATCTCTGATGTCTTGCTGTTGAATAACAACATTGCCCTGTCCCTACTAAACTTTTTCAGGACACAGGATGCCTGAACTCTAAGGCATTTCTGTTTCTCCTGGAGCTGGAACCCAGCATTCGGCCTGGCTCCCCAAACAACTGCCCCAAACAGCTGGCCTCTTGTGAAAGAGGGAGCTTCTTTAACTTGTGATTTGTGTAGCATATAGGCCTTTGTCTCATAATAGCCCTCAGATGTTTGCAAAGAACCTTTTTTTTTAAGCCATTCTATTTTCTTACTGTTTGTTTTGCTTTTTCAGCCTCCCTGTTGAGCCACTGTATGAATGCAGTAAATATCCTGAGAGTAAAATTAGTCCGTATTACTCCTAAGCTGTAACAGAACCATTCTGCATTCATCAGGCCGCCACTACTAATGCAGAACGGAAAGCAGTGGCTGATGTATACATCCTAACACAAATTCATTAACTGAAATATAAAACCAGAGAAATTGTACAATGCATATGTCCCTTTATGAACTCCTGGCCAGCATCACCCCTTTATTTATTATTTTCTGTTGCTGCTGGAGCCATTGGTCTGTGCCATGTACTGGAAGAGCATTAACCTTGTTTTTTCTTGGTTTGTGCGTGTGAAAAAACAGACCATCTTCACTCATTTCTCTTCTCCACCTTCCATGTTCCCTGCAATATGTCCAGTACTGAGAAATCTCTTTCCCAATCTAATACAAACAGCAGCACAGAAAGCGTTTAAAAGCTCAGCCAAGGTAGAGCTTTATCTTGCTGGGCTTTAAGCATACGCATGAGAAGGTCTTCCTTTTTGCATGTATTTACCCCTTCCTGGCTTACTAAAATCTGAACTGACTGAAATGGTACTGCTGCTTGCTCCTGTCTGTCCTGCCCTTTCCTCCTTTCTGTGCTGCTTTTCCTCAGGTGTGACAACAGTGTTTGTACCCTATACCTTTGGTTTTTCTTCCATTGTATGTTTTTGCATTTCTAGGAAATTCTAGGTCTGAATTCCTATCTATCTTCTCTTACCTGGCCTCTTTGTTGCCGCTCTTCTCTCTGTCACTCTGCTTGGCATCTGTTTCCACCTTTGAGACTTGCACGTCAGCTTTTCCTCACTGCATGCTGATGTCTGCAACTTCCCCATCTTCCATTTCTCTAACACTAGGGTACAAATAGGAGATCTAGGTCAAATGTATCCTCCTCCATGTGTTAGCCACTTCAGTAAACTGCTTTTCACTCTGCTCAGTTGTTGCTTGGTTGACCAGGCAAAACTGGTTAAAAGTATACAGAGACTTATATAGATCAAGTGCAAATTTTATAATTTGGTTTATTAAACACCAGCTTTGCTGAATGTATCAGTTCAAAGACTGAATTTTCAGTGTGATTAGAAATCCTTTGCATAGGGTGCAAGGACAGTCAATATTAAAATTTACCACTCTGAGAAAACCTGGAAAAGTGAGATTGAGAAACTGCAGTCAGATGCCTTATAATAGCAATGGGGAAGTGATTATTTCTGTTTCCTGCTGCTCAGTACTTGTGAGGCCCATTGCGAATGCTGTGCCCAGTGCTGGGCCTCCCTGTACGAGGGAGATGCTGGCAAGCGAATCCAGTGAACTGCCACAAGGAGATTTTTAAGGGTCTGGAGTACATGCTGTTTACAAGGCCTAGGTAGCTGGATTCATTTAACTTGAAGAACAGGCTGATTTATGCAGTCTTACTTTACCTAGAGGGGGTGGTAGAGAAGACGTAGTCAGGTTCTCAGAGATGCAGAGGAAGGACAAGAGACAGTGGTCATGGTTGGTGGCTGAGTAAGTCCCAAATGGAGGTGAGGAAAAAATTCTTCCTTGGGAGTGCTGCTGTGGGAAGGGGTTACTCTGTGGAATCGCCAACCTTGGAAGTTTTCCAAATTCAGCTGGACAAGGTCTTAAGTAATATGATATAGCTTTCAAGGTAGTCGTGCTTTGACCATGGGGTTGGGCTAGGTGATCTGAAGAGGTCCCTTCCAACCTGAACTCTTCTGTGAGTCCAAACAGTATTACTGAGTGCTTTCTTTTAGCAGAAGGCTGACTGTTAAAATTTGTTCTAATGTTAAAGAGTGATTAAGGGAGTGTGTAAAAAAGAGGTTGATTTTTTTTCTCTTCCTTACCCCCAAGTTTCAATAGTTTGTGTTTAGCAAGCCTTTTTGCAGTGCCACTATTATGTGATTATTGTTTTTGTGAGATGGTAGCTAAAATGAGGTGTCAGTGTGAATGAAGAGGGGCGACTATAGTGTTGACCTTCAAAAGAAAGGCAATTAGCAATTACTGTCCTGAAAATGTAACTGCTGGTAAAATAATGGTCCTCATATTAAAAGAGGATGCAAAACTAAGAGTCTGCAGGGTGACAGAATTGTAAGCAATAACAACATGAGTTCATAAAAAGTAAATCTTGCCAGACAATGTAATTGCTTTTTTTGATAGAATTGCAAAATTAATGATTTTAAGGAATGAAGAGGGAAGTAGGTATATGTTTACTTTCTAACATGAAGATTAATTGAAATTGGTTTGGGTAGGAAGAGTATCAGGTGGATTGAAAGTTGGGTGAAAGATAGTAAACAAAAGCTGATTATCAACAACAGTACAATGGTTATATAGGTTGGGAGTTAGACTGATGTTGAGTAACATTTCTGTTAATGGTATGGCAGGAGAAGAGAGAAAATACTCTTAATAAGCTTTGAAAATAAACTGGGAATTGTGAGCCTCAGAGCAGAACAATAAGGGGGCAGTGGGTTTAGATACATAAAGAGAAAGTAAAATGAGATTTAACTTGGAGAACTGTTAAATTAGGAGCATGTATGCTATCTGGAGCATATATCCTAAAGAGAAGTGGGGAGAGAGGTGTTCAAAAGAGACATGCCAATTTGTGGTGCTGAAAATGGCAGCTAGGGTCCTAGAACCCCTTCCGAGCAGGGGACTTGGTCTTGCCCCTGCTACTGGGCAGGGCCACCTTAAACCCCTTGCCCATGCCATCAGGCTTGAGCAACAGAGTAGACGGTTTGCAGAAATTGCTTAGAATAAACTTTGTCCTATCTGCATGAGTCAGTACACCCTCTAAGAGCGATTTGGAAGTACTGGGATGACTTGTTGGTAAAATTTGTTTGGAAGTGCCTGCCTTGATAGAATGAGATTGGATTGAAAATGACTGATGGGAAATGACTGCACCCAGAACTGTTCAGATAATGAACTGAATGAACTTTTCCACCCAGTTATGGGAATATGGGGCTTAATGTCACAGCTTATGATGGAAGGTGTGTGAGGAAAAGCATACACAGCTGAAAGTGTGTTTTGGTGGTAGGTCTTCTGAACTCCACTTCTTAAGCAGTGTTCTCGGTACATGCCTTTGGTATGATGCATTCTGCGTACCATTTTCAGAAAGCACTGTGCAACCTATACAACCTTGTGACTCCACCACACTAGCAAGGGCTCACTTTTTTGAATATGAATTGTGTGCACCTGCTAAAAGCAGGTCTGTACAATGCCAAAGCTTAATTGATTATTTTTTGTATTGCAGCCTTGTCTTAGAAACTGCAGTGAGGGACTAGACTTCAGAGCTGTAAAACACAAAGCAGAAAATGATCCTTGGCTCAGAGTTTATTGTAACTGTTAGAGTACCCCTCCAATTCTTTATGACTGCTCACAACCTCCCTTTGCCCTCTAGCATGCAGAGTGGTTCAGTTTTACCATGCTAGGTGCAAGTTGAGAACTGATATTGAGCTACATGAATTATTCTCATTTACATGAAATGAGGTAGTATGTACATTTAGTCTTATTGCATGAAAGATCATGGTTTGGAGAAAAAAAAAAAGATATGTGATAGTGCGTGAACCTCACCTTCCTAACCTGAAAAGAATTTTTAACCTCAAATTGGCGTAATTATTTATTTAGAGGTAGTTAAGGATCAGGACAATCCGTAGGCAGGTTTGGGTTTGGTGGTTTTTTTTTTTTTTTTACTTCTCTGCATACTGAGAGGGGCATTAGCACAGCTAAGATTTAGGTAAGGGTGGTTTTTACACTTGGAGGAAGAATTTTGGGGCTAATGTGCTGGTTAAATTAGGGGTCACAGGGCTTTTGGGGAGGTAAGTTTCAATCAGAGCATAAGCCCATGGAAAGATGCTTATATGAGGAATGTACTGAATGAGGACTAGATCCCAGTTACAAGTCTGTGCTAGACTTGAAGACTTATTAGCTGGTTGAAGCAGAGAAATAGGCATGCATGGCTGGATATTAGTATGACTTTATTTTTGTATATAAACTTAATAGCTTGAACTGTCACTAGTACTTTCTGTCTTCGGTTTCATCTTAGTATTTATCTTGTGTTCTGGATGACTCAGTGCTGTTAGGGTGGAGTGTATTGCTTTTTCTTACCTGGTTTTGCACGTATTGTAGAAAATAACAGTTATGGTAAAAAAATATTTAAAAATTACTCTGAAAGTTGTTGGGAGTGGTGTGCTAGAGCATTGCCTGAGAATTGGAAGACTAAAATATTTGAGTCTCTTAGGATCCTTTTTTCAATGATTACATGAGGGCAGCCTTTAAAGTGAGCTTCTGCCTCATCTCCTCCTAGCCATGCTACTTTGACTATTGCATTCGCATTGACTGCTGCTCAGCTGACAGCTTCAATCAAACTCCCTCTAATGTCTTTAGTGAAACACTGTCTCAGCTTCTGAGGTCTGGCTCTCATATAAGGCATGTAATTTCTTTTAGCTTGCTGTTATGATTCCAGGGAGACCTGTGCCTGGTCATAAGAATCAGGTTCAGTTGTTTGCAAAAAAGAAAAAAGTATTTACTTAATCCTGATAGGCACAGAAATAAAAATTATCTTCAGGTTAATACATGAAGGTTCTGCCGTCCAGTCAAGTCATGGCCCCTTTATGGTGGGAGTCCATAAATTTCCTTGTAGAATGCCCTGCACTGGAAGAGAGACCCTGGGCCATTTTGCACATACCTAAGGTTCATGAGTACAGCTGTCAAACTACCACGACCTGACTTGTGAATATTCACTTTCTGCTACTGTTGTGATGTGTACTTGAGGCTACTCTGCGCACTGTTAGAAGTGAAGCTGTGACCGCGCAGCTCCAGTTCTGTCTTTTACCATTTAAAATTCTGCCAAAAGTAAAATGAATGAGTTCTGATTTTGTTTTGGACTTTTATGGTTGACCTCATTACAGACTTCTCCCTTGCTTCCCCACCTTCCACCCCCCACAGACTCCAAGATCTCCCCTATGTCCCTCTGATGGGGTTGTGCAGGGTAAGAGCATGGTGCGGAGGGTGTGAGCCCAGAGTCACGTGTGTGCCCGTTCCTCACGCAGGCTCTGGGTCAGCCTTGCAGACTGTTCTGCCTTGGTGCTATTGATACCCCAAACACATGCTGCTGTGGGTTGGGTTTCCAGGACTCGTATGGCACCGTGCCTGCTCCCTTCCCTCAGGTTTGACTGAAGCTGATAGACAGTCTGGTTGCATAAATCTTATTTCTTTAGAAATCCAAAGTCAAAATAAGTCATGTGATTTGGGAAAGGAAGAGTGGCTACAATCTGTTGCTGTTGCCATGTTGCAACTTCATTTATAGCAATAGAAGTAGATTTTTTTTTTTTTGGTTTTTGTTTAGGAAGTGTGGACCATCAGGATAAACTAGAACTGACCACTGAATGACGTAGGTTTATCACTGACTGTGTTTCTTTTAGAGCTTAAAAAGGAAGTTCAGCTAATTTTCTGCATGTTCATCCCCTTCTTTGACTCTTGTAACAGCTTTAAGTGTGCACTTGTCTGTACTGAGATGCTGAAATGAGACTTTTAAAAATCTTAGGGAGACCTGATCCTGTTAGGAACAGAATAATTGCTTATTATTTTTTAAATCTATAGGAACTATGCCATAGATTTTTATTTTGGACTGTAGCGAGTTGTTTTTCCTCTGAGTTACAGCAGGCAATGCTAGTTTAACATAGAATATGGTCACTTGCTGTGGGAAGAAACTCTGTTGTCAATCTGCATGGCTACCCAGATTAGCCTTGAAAAGATAAATCACGTCAGGGTATGAAAATCTGTGTGATTCAGTAAGAACAAAAAGAATGTCCAGCACTTTGAAAGTATGTGCATAGGATTCTTTAACTTGATCATCAAAATTAATTGTGTTTTATAGTCACGTGAGTACTGGAAGCTGGGAAGTTAAAAAAGATTTCAATTCTTTCTGCAGTTCCTTCAAAATAGCTCTTTAGCATTATTAGCACCCAAGGAACAAACCCATGTTGTTTGTTTTCTTCATATTTTATGCTCCTTGTAATACAGCACAGTAAGGACATAGCAAAACACTGCAGAGGAGGTGTTTCCATATGCTAATACTTGCCATTAGAAGAGCTCATGACAAAGAGGTTAGGGACAATGTGACTAATAATCCTTCAAAATCCCAAGGAAAACAACACACCATGTATGTCTGCTGCAGAATGAAACATCTAGGTAGGCTCAGCCCAATGACAAGACTGTCCATAACTGTTAAAGGCTCTAACAATAAAGCAATTCTTTGGGGATGTGGCCAGATGTAGCACCATTTTGCTTCGTAAATTGCTTTTTTCCTTCGAAAGACTAGTCCTTTACTCAGTATTTTGATGAAAAGCTTTAGTAATCAGACTGATATACGTTATTCGTATACTCCATCTGGTATCTCTTTTAGCACTTAAAGGAACAACAGCTGCTAAAGTCAGACGCCTCTCCAAAAAGTTTTTTTCACTCGTATTACAGTAGCATCTGAGATGCCCTGAACTAAGGTGTTTGAGTGAGCAAAAGGATTTTTCTCCCTTCTTGTTCTCCCCTTCCTTATTCTCCCTCCTCTCTTCTCCACTGATTGTTTTTGTGCAAAGTTTCACGGGCTCTCCTTTCTTCCTCACTGGGGCTATAAGAAGAAAACAGTATGATAGGAAAGCTGTAGGGAGAGACTTGCAATGCAAGATGTGTCTGAAACAACTTTCTAGACTGTTTGTAAAAACTGACATTGTTTTATGTGGATAATGCCCAGTTAAGGAGATGGGTGCATCTAAAACTGCATCAGCTTGTCAGGTCAAAGCTCTTAAATAGCTTTCCACTGTCATGATATAGTGACAACACCAAAAGAAATTCCAGCATCTCTGTGCTCAAGGATCAAGGTTTCTTCTCCCATATAAACAACTTTAATTTGGGATCTTTCAGAAATTTACTCTTGAGGAGATTAAAACAGCCCTTCATCTGTGCAGCTGGTACATCTGTAGGGGCAGATGGATTGCCTTTAAATAATTACTAATCCCTGTTTTTGCAAATAAATTACATTCCTTTCCTTGGGGAAGGTCCTGCGTTCTGACAAATACACCCCTGTATGGAATTCACACTCCAGTAGGGCAAAAACAATGCAGAACATGGTGATGGGAAAGACTGGAATTTATTGTGTGATTTCTTCTGTTAAACGTGTTTTTCAAGAAGACAGTAGTTAACAGATTAGAAAGGATAACTACCAAATTAATTCACACAGATCAGACAGGCTTTATGATCTGCAGATACTCAATTGATAGGATGAGGATGTTCCTAATTTGTCAAATCTCGCAACTGATAAGAAACAAATCTCTCTTTTCCCTCCTCATCAGAGCAATTTCAATTTGCCAGTTTTTCAGTGCCTGCGATTGTACTCACATTGTAAGCAAGCCACTACTACTCTGTCCTTAGAGAGCTCTGCACCATGGAGTTCAGTGTCAGTCTTTCGCACTCCAGGGAGGCGTTATGCTGTGATAGGGAATTGCACAGCCCATCTTTCGGGTCAGTGACTGACTCAAGTTTTGGATATTAGGACAAAATGTTAGAATCACAGCAAAGTCTAGGTTGGAAGGAGACACTGGAGACCGTGTGGTCCAACCTCCTGTTGAAAGCAGGGCCTCAGTTTAGGTTATTCAGGCCCCTGTCAAGCTGAGTCTTGAATATTTCCAGTGAGGGAGATTCTACCATCTCTCTAAGCAACCTGTTCCAATGTTTAATTGTTCTCCCACTGAAGGTTTTTTTTCCCTTATATCCAGACCAAATTTTCCCCTGAGCAACTTATTTCTTGTCCTGCCAACATGCATCCTTATGAACAAACTACCACCATCTTCTGTAACTGCCTTTTAGTTATTGGAAGACATTGATTAGCTTTCTGAAAAGTGAGAGTCTTTTAGGTTTTAGGTAGCGCATCTGTCCTGACCTTAGTGTCTGCCTAAAGCCCTAATATTAACATTTTATGAGCTGAAAGTTTTATTTCAAAATAGCGTGTAGCATCTCTTGAGGGTATCTTCATTTGGAATTCTGTCCCTAAGCATGTATCTTTTTTCTTCTATAATAGAAGTCAATGCTTTAAGATTTCCCAGTATTGAGAAATGTGCGTCAATAATGTGTATCTGGCTTTTCATTTTAAAGGGTCCCTGGTTGCTTTAAAAATGTGGTTCACAGATTGTGCATAAGAGCTACTGGTGACCAGCCTGTGAAATCTGAGAGGGAATCTGGTTGACACAACTTTGCAGCAATAACGTAGCAGTGTACCATGCTAGGCCTTAAGTCTGGGGGTTTTTTTCACTGCTTGAGAATGCAGGATACTGTGTAGAAATCTGCTTTGGGTTCTTTGGCTTTTAAGTATTTTTTCTTTATATTAAAATAAAAATAACCGGATCCTAAATATGAAGGATGTTTAAAATGTATCAAGATAGTTCTGTGATAGACATTTTGAAGGCTCTGGTGCCTGGGAACAATACATTAGGGAACAATTAGTAGGGAAGAATTCATTACTCCTCCCTCCCCGCCTACAGCTCGGTATTGATGTAGTCTTTTAGACTCAGTTAGAGATCATCGATATTTGAGAGAGACTATATAAACATAGCAGATGTATTAGGTAGGGACAAAACTGTGACATCTGTATAAATGGGGCTAAAAGCGCTACAGAATAGCAACAGGCATTCTTTGGGAGGCACTGAACTGGAATAAGGTTTCTTTGAAATGATCAAGACACTGTCTTAGTCTTTTTTGCAGTATAATACGTAAGCCTGTCATCAAATTACAGGACAGGTGCAAAGCATCATTCTGTTTGGAAAAATATTCTGTGTAGAAAGAGAAACTGCACCTTCCAATTCATCAGCGCTGTTCCCTTTGTATGTTCAGAAGTGCGTAACTCCTGATTCTATTGATTAAGCTTTTATTGCTTTTTGTTTCCATTAAACCTACAGAGTTCCAGTGGTACAGCTGTCAGGGAGTGAGAAGAGTTTTTGTCGTCTTCTTTATTTTAAGTCTCAGACCAAATTACTTAGCATAGTTACAATTTCTGAACCTTTGTTTTCAGTGTGTGGGGCAGAAAGCATTCGAGTTGATTTAAAAGAAAAAAACACAGGGAACTGACCTGACTTGATTTAGCAATCCCTGGAATACAAGAAACATGGGATTTCAGAGTGCAGTTTATGCAACAGGTTTTGGTTGGAATCGTGTTTAAGTATTTGTTTGTAAGTATTTATTTGAGTATAGTATTTCTTCAAAAAGGCAAACATACAGAATCTTTTCATGATTGTATCTGCCAAATTATCTTGCTTCAGCTTGCAGTAGAAGGGAGTAACCCCATTACTGATAAATATTTAATATAACAGTTTCCATGCTATTGGAATAGAAACACTAAGTACTATACCAGAGTGTCCTGTAATAAAACCAACAGCACAGAAGGAGGTGGGGGAGGAGAAGGCTGAGATGTAGTCAATTTAGAAAAGTTGGGTTTCAGGTATGGGATAGGATGATGAGTTCATAAAACTCTTCTGAAAAGTGCCTGGGTTGCCTGAGAGAATTTTCTGTTTCTTCTGGCCAGATGCGTAGCAGGAAAGGGACTAGTGCAACATAAGAAATAAGCATATGAGAAAAATAACACAGAAGGAGAACCCATAGGCTGGATAAAATCCAGGGAGCAAAGTGTCTTTCATGTTAGGGGCATTGATGTCCAAACCTATATAGATCTGTTTTATAGACACTGAGATTATAGGGTTAAAACAACAACAAAAGCAAACAAAACATTACCACATGGATTATATTATTGCAGATTTACTATTAACTTGTTCTTCTGAAGGGAGGAAGCCTGGAGAGCCTTTTCAGTAAATTAGGCTAAGTTTGGAATTACTCTAGACTTGGACATTTAGGAGAGACGAGAGAAGGATCATAGACATATCGTTGCTATGGGCATCAAATTTGACTCCTCCAAGGCATATTTGGACCAAAACTAACACTGTCTACGCTTATGTGGTATTGCATTTTGGAAGCCTTTAGTTTAGTTCATGTTGTTTAAAAACCGGTCTGGATACACACCATTTACTAATGGCCATGTATTTGAGAGATTCCTGTGAACCAGTCTGCAGAGCATAGAATGAAGCATTGTGTTGGTTGCTTCTGAAGCAAAATGCCAGCATCCCAATCAATTTGTAAATGGAAAATATCTGCCTGTAATCAATTAACAAAGTACTGCTTCTAAAGGCCAGTTTATATTTCATACTGTAACTACCGCATACTTGTTACATCCTTAAGTAAATCAGAGCAGATTGAATGACACAAGTAGTTTTCCCCTCCAATAAGCACTTTTTTGTCTTTCAGATGCCACTATGAGGAATTTTTGCAAGGTTCTTAGTTTCTGGCTGCTGATCAAGGGTATCTTGGTTTTCTCATCTCTGAGAGGCACTGATGGTACGAATAAACTTTTTCAAAACTCAAGTGAATGTGGGCTTGGCTTTTGGGAAAGAGTCAAACATGCTTGTGTCCATTCTTTACACCCCATATTAGGCTCTGAATGCCTGGTATTGCAGCTAGCACACAGCATTCTCACCAAGTGTAAATGAGCCCTCCTTAATGGGGATAAGGTCATAAAACTATGTTTTGCCGTTATACTTCTGCCTTTACAAAAGTTCATTAATTAATATACTGTAAAGTCAAGTAGCTTCTACTGTAAATCAGGTAATTGAACTGCTGCATGGTTTTTCGTGGCTTGACAGACAGGGTCACGTCAAACTGTACTCTGATTTTTTTCCCTTTCCTTTCCTCCTTTGTCATTTTAAATCTCTCACACCCTTGTAATTAGAGCTGACACCGATCACAAAGCTCATGAATAGCAGCACCATTACATAAACCTGCTGGATTATAGCAAGAGGTTTACCTTGGTTTCATTTTTACACCCTTTCTTGTATCTCATGCAGAATAGATGAGAACCATTTAGCCTCATTCTTGCAAGATGAGTAAGGTGGCTAAAGTATCTGTCTCCTCTTGGGATTTAAATCTGACTGTTGCTGTTGGCAAAGCAAAAAGCATTAATTGCATGACTGTTACATTACAGGCACATCCTATTTTTAATGTTGAAGTTGACCATATCCCACAGTGTTGCTACACAACCTGCAAGGAGCTTTGTTGTGAGGGTAGATAAGCTTCATTGCAAGGGCAGATGCAGATGCTCAGATGGGATTGCTTTTATAAATATGAAGAGCTTCAAGGCAGGAAGGAGTCTGTGGACTTGGCTCTGGCTAGATCTTGTGGAAATTTGTTGGAACTCATAGAAAAGAGTCCAGCCCAAACCAGCAGGATGAAATGCGGCTGTTATGTAGTGGTTTGATGAGAATTTGAGAAGTGCTGTTAATGGTACTTCAGGTATGTTCGAGTTATCTTGAATTATTCAAAAACTGTTTCTCATGAATTCAGGAATGTCTCCCTTGAAAGACAAAAGGAGGTATGGGTGGGGAATTGTTAGGCAATGTAGCTTGTCACCATGGTAGACATCAGGGAGGGCCGGGAGTAGGCTGGGGACTGAATGGCTGTAGAGGCTAGATCCCACCCTTGTTTCCAGACATTTCTGCCCTGGGTCATGTTGGGGGCCCAGCGGAGGGGAACCTTGTATTGTGGCTTGAAGTTAGCCTACTCTGCTGACAACTTTCAGCTGTGAGGCTAGTAGCTCTGGGCAGGTACTTAATTCATTTGGCAGTTTGACTCCTTTATGAAAGCTGTATCTCTTTGACCTGAAGATGGAACCTGGGATGAGGTTTTGCTTGGAAATGCTGCTGGTAAACAGCCTTTAGATAACACACATCTCTGAGGGGATCACTCTCCGGTAAGGCAATCAGTCTGTCACTTTCAGTGATGTCTTAAATTGGAGGCTGGGGCTGGTGATGAGTTAATGGGGAAGGGAGCCTAAAATAGTGGTGTAAGTTTGCTGCCCATTGTAGACGTCTGGGTCTCTGCCAGCTCTGATGCAGTGGTTTTAAATGTCCCCATTCATGGAATCACACCTGTTTATGCTTAAGTGCCAAAAAATGAGTATTTTAGCAATGAAGGAATTTACTCGATTGTGAAAGGAATGTGCCTAGAAATGTTCCTTCATGGCATAATTGAGGAGTTTTCAGAGATGTGTGCTGCCTTTTAAAAATGAATGCTCACATCATTCTCATTGTTCTTTCTTCAGGTGGAGCCATGTGTATGAGGGGTTTTTTTTTAAATTTGTTTGTTTTAAAGTTAAATAGTTGTGCTAATACATAGACACCAGCTGTCAGTTAATTCAGAACAACAGACTGCTGGTGAAAGACAGCCTCTTTAGAACAGAGGTTAAAGAATATCCACCTGATTTTGTTCAAGGGACTTGTACACATTGGACAGGGTTAGGAGAGTTCTTGTGTTAATGAAGTCCTCCTACACTGTCTAAGAGGAAGAAGGGATGCCATCTTTCATGATAGGCAAAAGCCTTCTGCTCTTTGTTAGCTTTCTTTAATCTGTAGTCAATTGGGAAACCATAAAAATCTAAACTGTCATTTAAAGTGGGAGTGGAAGAGAAACACTCAGATCATGTACCTTACCTCTGCAAAAACTAGGTGGTAAATAAGAACCCTTCTCACTTCCTCGCCCCCGCTTTACAAGTAAGCGGTATTAAACTAATGCTGTTGTAGTGAGAAAAACCTGTTTCCTCCTACAGGTAAGATACAGCATTTAAACTACAAGGTTTTCCCTGTTAGGCTCTGAAATGTTGAGCTTTTCAGAGACCAGATTTTGAATCTGAAATAGAAGAGCAGAATAGGAATGATGAAGAAAGGTCTGTTGAATCTGAATGACTTCACTTTCATAAAGGTAAGGTGTTGATAGAAACAGAATTTATTAAATTAAGTTTGAATTTGAATATTAACTCTTGTCCTTTAAAAAGAGGAAGATCTTTTCATCAACAGATTGGAAAAGATTATGATATAAACATAGCTTAATTAGAAAGAAGCCCTAAGATGGTTAACTGAAATTATTAGGGAGTCAGAGTGTTTTCAATAACAGGAGACACTGAAAAGATAAGTGCTTAGATTAATGAAGGACAAATGACATGGTGTGTAATAGAGGATTACAAAATAATGAATTATGGGATGAGTATGAATGCCGGAACAGAGGACGGAGCTGGAAGGCTTAATACTGACAGTGAATAAGAGGAAGATGCTGTGTTTTCTAACATACAGAACCTATGGAACTCACTGCTGTAAGACATTGAGGCGAAGTTCTCAGCAGAATTTAAGAAGGATTAGCTGTTGATGGAGGTGGAACAATGTATTCATTGCTACAGAAGATGAGATAAACGCCCTGTAATTAAAAGGGATACAGATTCTTATGCTAAAAGGCATAAACAGACTGTTTCAAAGCATCTGGTACTCTGCTGCCCAGCGGCATAGGTCTATCTGCTTGGGCACATGCTGTTCTCTTGCCCCTCATATTTTCTATTTTCTCCCACCTGCTAGTGGGAGAATTGGTAACATAGTTTTGGGACTTTAAAAAAAATGTCCAATATACTTATTATATTCAGAGCCAGGTATTAATGTCTTGTTTTCTGCCTGCATTGTAGACTGTCTGTTGTATGGGTTGACTTGATCTCCATATGTACACTGCCAAGCCCAAGAAGACTGACTTCCAGGGCTTCACAGAAACAAACAATAAATAGACTTTCTAGATTTTAGTTCTTAAAGGTGAAAATATCAATGGTGAATTGCATTCTAACATAATCTTTAGAGGACTTCATTCAGATTTAACGTAGTTCATGATGTTGTTTGTAAAGTGAAAACAAAACCCCAGAAGACCCTTGTGCTAGTGCAAATGTTTTGATTTAAAAGTTTAAATGTAGGTAGCAGGATTTCTGGTTTTTATAAAGTTATGTTTTTCTGTCGCTTTGGAAAGTCAGGAATTCTTTCTGCTCACTCTGAGGGCCCTTGAAGGACAGCTGGTATGACGGTGTAACATAATCACAGTTTCTTAGCTTCGGGACCCCCTATTGCATGTTGACCCTCATCTCCCATGTCTCCTGTGCATTAGCATATCAACTCATCATCTGTATCTGATCACAGTGGGTTAAGGTCCCTGATATGGTTTACAGCTAGTTCCTTTGTACAATTTTGAGGCAGAATCTCATTCTGTCTCTGGTGTGAAATCCTAAATGAGAAATCTCATCCACATATGCACTGTTGGCAGTAAATGATTTTTAATGGAAATCCCAGGGACCAAATGACATAGAATGTTTGGCACAGTGGAAAGTCTTATAAAGGGGTCTTATTTTCTTGATCATCCCTCCAGTGAGGGCCCCATGTAGAAGGAATCATAGAATCATTAAGGTTGGAAAAGACCTCTAAGATCATCAAGTCCAACCATCAACCAACACCACCGTGCCTCCTAAACCAGGCCCTGGAGTGCCACGTCTACACCGTTTTTGAACGCCTACAGGGATGACAACTCCACCACCTCTCTGGGCAGCCTGTTCCAATGCCTAACCACTCTTTGGGTAAAGAAATTTTTCCTGATATCCAATCTAAACCTCCCCTGACGCAGCTTGAGGCCATTTCCTCTTGTCCTATCGCTAGTTACTTGGGAGAAGAGTCCAACACCCCCTTCACTGCAACTTCCTTTCAGGTAGTTGTAGAGAGCGATAAGGTCTCCCCTCAGCCTCCTCTTCTCCAAACTAAAAAATCCCAGTTCCCTCAGCTGCTCCTCATAAGACTTGTTTTCTAGACCCATCACCAGCTTTGTTGCCCTTCTCTGGACACGCTCCAGCACCTCAGTGTCCTTCTTGTACTGAGGGGCCCAAAACTGAACACAGTACTCGAGGTGCAGCCTCACCAGTGCCGAGTACAGGGGCACGATCACTTCCCTACTCCTGCTGGTCACACTATTCCTGATGCAAGCCAGGATGCCGTTGGCTTTCTTGGCCACCTGGGCACACTGCTGGCTCATGTTCAGCCGGCTGCCGACCAGCACCCCCAGGTCCTTTTCTGCTGGGCAGCTTTGCAGCCAGTCTTCCCCAAGCCTGTAGCGTTGCATGGGGTTGTTGTGACCCAAGTGCAGGACCCGGCACTTGGCCTTGTTAAACCTCATACAGTTGGCCTCGGCCCATCGATCCAGCCTATCCAGATCCCTCTGCAGGGCCTTCCTTCCCTCGAGCAGATCGACACTCCCACCC